>VZRW01002369.1:482011-698429 GCA_013398125.1 Aegotheles bennettii | reverse complement strand
GTGCCTGCAGCCCTGGCTCAGGGTAACCTCAGCCCTGTGGCCAGCAGGCGGTCTGTCCTCTGTGCCGGGGCCTTCCTGGGATGGTGCCGTGCCCCGAGCACCCCAGGGGCCTGCAAAAGCAGAGTCCCCAGCCCAGGAGCTGGGCATCACACACATGGGGTGATGCTGCAGTCTGTGCTCCCTATTGGACTCAGAATCCCAGAATCCTAGGGGTTGGAAGGGACCTCTAAAGATCACCCAGTGCAACCCCCCTGCCAGAGCAGGGTCACCTAGAGTCCATCACACAGGAACGCATCCAGGCGGGGTTTGGATGTCTCCAGGGAAGGAGACTCAGCTAAAAGCAGGAGCTCCCTGCAGCAGGGCTGCCTGGGGCCACCAGCCAGCCGTGATGGGGTGCTGCACTGTGCACCCCAAGCCACACGGGTCACCCCTGGGGCTCCTCTCGCTGCGTGGTGATGTGATCTCAGCACAACATCGTGCTGAGGGGTGCTTCTCGTGCTCTCAGCAGTGGAGGAAGAAATGGGCCATGAGAGCGGGCAGACAGTGAGTGCTGGCAGTGTGCAGGGGCAGCCCAGCACCCCGGGAGCTGGTGCCACCACGGACACTCGCTCCTGGCCCTGGCCATGCCCACCCATCCCCTCTGCCAGCAGCAAAGGGGGTGCTCTGGCCAGGTGGACAGCCGGCCCTTCTGCAAGGCTGGGTGACAGCTTGGTGCCTGCCTGCCTTTGGGAGACCGACACCGCCACCTCCTGATGGACGGTGACCCTAGCAACTGCCAGCCCGGCTCTGCTTTCCGCCAGGAGCTTCCCTCTCTGTCCCCACCGCTGGGGAAAAACGAATGGGGAGGCCCAGTAACGGCACTGGCCACCAGTGGGGTCTGGCAGGTTCAGCCCCTGGACCGAAGAGCTGGGAGGTCTCAGGTCCATCTCAACCCAGAGCACTCAGGGTGATGCTCTCCTGCTGATCCCAGCCTGAACACAGCCCCAAAGCACACAAGGGATGGCCAAGGTTTGTCCTTAGCACTGTCTTTATTTTCACTGGTTAGCACTGGGCATGGTGGACATCAAACACTACGACAAAAGGGCTGTTTGCCTGAGCCCACCCACCAGACCTAGTTCAGGTGGCTACACGGACCAGAAACAAACGGGAAACGAGACGAGGAACACACAGAGCTTCAGGCTCCTGGGAGGCAGGCACAGGGCTGGCTTGGCAAATGCATCTGCCAGGGGGGAGAACGAAGCCTTGAAGGCTTCCTGGAGCCAACAGGGATTGAGTAACCTGAAACGTGGGGCCGAGACCCTCCGGAGGCATCTTGGAGCGAGCAGGCTGGGAAGGAGGCTGTACATTAAGCCTACCTAGGTGACACAATTGCAGTTTGAGGGCCTATATTGTACCACCAGGAACAGCTCACGTGGCTGGGGACCCCCTGAGCGGAGGGGGAGGCCCAGGGGCCAGTTGCATGTAACCATTAGCTGCCAAGCATCTGCACCTTGAGGAAGGCCCTACCCCTGCCATTCAGTGGGACACAGGGTCAGATGAGCACTGCACACACAACGCTCCCACCACACAACCCCTCTCGTCCTCCTTCAAGCACTCCTCTTCAGCCTCAGGGCATTGTCCAGGGCGACCAGCTGGCGCAAGAACCCCCGGTTGGGGATGATACCACGGTGGTCCTTGACCGTCTTTATGGCTTCTACAAGGGGCATGTGGTGGCGGATCATGAGGTAGGCGAGGACCAAGGTTGCTGACCTGCTCACCCCGACAGCACAGTGCACAAGGATCCTTCCTGGGGGCGAAACACAGGGGCTGTGTCACAGCAGACCAAATATCCCAATTAAAAAAAAATCCTGAGGACCCAGCTGTTTGCCATGGTGCATCCTGGAGCTGGGGCTCAGGTGTGCAGCCTCTGGGGTTGGATGTAGGGCCACAGTTAGAGCATGAGTGTGATGCACTGAGGTCCCCCTCTTGGCAAAGGGTATCAGTGTATCATGACCTCTCCAGATAGACTGAACAGGACCAGCCACAGCTCAGGACACAGGTTGGGGCTGTGACCTGGGGAGGGGCAGTGCTCTCTTCCAGCCTATTGCCTCTTTGGAGAAGGTGATCCAGTGCAGGAGACACCACCCCAGGCTAGAAATACCTTTGTTTTCTACAACGCTTAGCAATAGGATGTAGATGTAGCTTCCCACCTGCCCAGGACAGTTTCTTCCCATCCCTGCTCCCCACTTCTCTCCCAGAAATCTTTGCCACTCACCTTCATTCAGCGCTTGGTGGATGAAGTCAGCTGCAGGGTAGAAGTAGGGGCTCATGTCGAAGGAGGGCGAGTCATGGGCCTCGATGCCCAGGTAGCGGATGCCCGTGCCCTCGTAGTACTCAGCACCCCCCCTCCACTTGCTGTGCGAGGCGTTGAGGATGTGGGTGATGCGCAGGTGAGCCAGCTCACGCCGGTTGGCTGCTATATCTCTGCAGAGAGCAGGGAACAGTGCAGGAAGGCACAGGGTTAGGGTGGTTAAAGACAAGTGTCCGAGCACGGTGTGAGGGCTGTCCTGCACATTTACATCTGGGAGAGCTGGATGCAAAGGGAAGATGTCAGACCCTGAATATTCTTGAATTTTAAGTCAATCTCTCTGTTCCTGGCACCATGGGCACCCCACCTCCACCTACCCCACCACAGCAGTGCTCTGAGCTCTTTGCACAGCCACGCTTGTCCCTGTACACCACACCCATTGTGTCCTCCTCTCCCAACCTCCCCCTCCCAGATTTCCTCATTTCACAAAAATACCCCGAATCCCCCCAGTTCTTGTCCCCTTCTGATACATACTGATCACCCAGGTAGAGTCCTGGCCAGACCTCATCAGCATGATTACAGGCTGTCTTCCCAGTGTAGAGCAGCCTTTCGAGCTCAAACACACTGAGGATGGGGTGGTTGTTGCGCTCTTCCCGCAAGCCTCGGCTTGGTGACCTGGTGCCATTCCTGGAGAGCCTGGACAGGAAAGCCATTGGATCTGCCGAGACCCACAAGGCATACCTGTGGGTTCGTGAAGGCCGGAGAGTGGCCTGGAGGTCACCTCTGCTGCTGCTGCCACCCACGGCCTGTCATGGAAGCAATGGAGATACCATTAGAAGAACTGGGGACCTCTCACTCCATCCTTTTTGTAGAAATACTGGCCCAAAGCAGCCAATTCTCACCTTCCTGGTGAGAGGGCTGTGTCAAGTCAGCTACCCAGTGGTTCCCAGCATGAGACAGAGTATCACCTACACTCCCTTCCAAGAAGCAATACTGCTGGGGAGAAGTTTATGATGGAAGCCAGAGAGGCAGCCAGATTGCTGAGTCTCCACAGGCTGAGGTTTTGCTCCAGCCCCATGACTTTGGGTTGAGGCCACATTGCCAAGAGATGTTCTACACAGGACCACCTTCCTTCTGATCTGGCTCTGGGACTTTGCCTGCCAGCGGGACAATGCCAGCTCAAGAACTGATGCTGCCAACCTGCAATCAGAAGCAATGAAAGGCGGCCAGCTCTGGGCAAGCCACCAGGACTGGGGAGGAAAAACCCCCCAGACAGGTGGAGGATTCCATATGGCTCCACACAGAGTCTGGCCAGGAACCAGACTCCTACAGCCCAGGCACAAAAGCCTGTGGGGAGGGAGAGACAGGATTAACTCCTCCAAGTACAGCAGTCCTGCTGCTGCATTTGAACATCAAGGGCTGGTCTGAGGTGGGAAGAGTTAATTCCAGGGGATGAGAAAGCTCATTTTACAGAGCTGATTGTCTTGGATGAAGCTCTGCTCTCAAACCTTCAGATCACGCCGATATTTGTCACACATCTGCAAGAAACCTCCCTGGACAGCCTTACCCCCACGGAGCAGCCACCAGTCCCTGCAGCCAGATGTTCATCAGAGCAGCCTTTTTCTGCTTGTTTGCTGCTGCCCCACTGACAGACACCCACCCCCCCCATGAGAACACCATTCTCCTTCCCACCATCACGCTGCTATCCTGGGAGGTGTCCAAAGAGCCCCCCCAGGAGCAGCTCAGCAGTGCCCAGTTGTCTCTGGGCTCAGGGGGGGCAGCGTGATGACCTTGTGCTGCCCAGGCTGGGGCTGAGTGTGTTTCTCTGCTCTGCCATCCCGCCCAAGGCGCCGGCCAGCAGCCAAGGGTGCAGAAGGAAGAAGCCTCCAGCCATGTCTTGGCAATGTGTGGAGGAAGAAAACATTGCAAGGGCACGGGGGAGCTCGGAGGGAGCACAGAGAGGCTCATGGATGTCTCCCTCCCCACTCCCTGTGCCAGCTCAGACCCTGCCTGGCACCCCAGGGTGCTGCACAGGAGAGGCCAGCCCTGCCCACACTGCTCACCCCTGGCACAGTGCACACCCAGCACAGGGCATGGGCCAGACCTCACCCTGACACATCTCCCCTCCTTCATGCTGGGAATTCAGACTTCACAAACCCCACCTGGCCAAGGCATTCACTCAAACCCTGTGTGACCTTGGCTGCAGCACAGCCACATGGCACCAGCCCGGGGCAGTGTTAGGAAACGAACAGAAGGGGCTGAAAAAAGCAGTTAAATGATCAGTATAAGGCTTTAACCAGCCAAATAGCAGACCCTCTTACTGCTACAGCTGGCTGGAAAAATAGCAATCCATACCTATCCTGGGATGTAGCTCTAGAAACCTCGGGCCCAACGCTTCCAACATCCAACCCCCAACACACCACCATGCCAGCCCCCGGCATGGGGAGAGAAACTGCCCCACATCCCAGACCTCAGAACAGACCCCAGAGCTCTCCCAGCATGCAAAACCCTCACAGGCATCAGCTGTACCCCCCCTTTGGCAGCCAAGCCCAGGGGCTCACCCCCTGCTCCCCCAGGCACGCTCATGGCTGCTTGCAGAGCCCCTCTGCCAGCCCTGCCAGGCTCGGAGGGAGGGGAGAAGCAGGCAGAGCCTGCCTCGATGCACAGAGGGGCATCGTGGAATGAGCACAGGCTGCTCAGCCCCACACACGGGCAGAGACAGACAGACAGACACCAGGAGGAAGGAGACGCCCACCCCGTTACTCTACCTTGGTGAGGGCTGTGATGCTCGGCGCAAAGCGAGTGCTGTAGTCAGATCCAGTCGGCCATGTCCACCTCCTGCTGCTGCTGCTGCTGCTGCTGCCGTACAAGGGCTGATGTATGAACATCTATTTTAAGCCATGACATGTCCAGAGGCAGGTTTGTTTATATCATGCTGTGCATGGATGGATGAGGGAGGAACGAGGGAGACGGACACGGGTGCAGAGGCCGGATGCAGGCACACACAAGCAGGCACAGAAGTGCCCATTACTACGCAGACAAAACCAACAGCAACAATAACATATCACAACATGTTCTCCTGCCAGCTTTGCTCTCACTCCTCCTCCAGCAAACCACAAGCCACAGGCGCGCAGCGAAGGAGAGGAGAAAAAGCTGATAAAGTGGTGCTGGTGACAGGATCACCCCGATCACAAACCTGTAGCCATCTCTAGAGGATGCTCCTCCGTGGCTTTATTACAGTTCACATTATTCTCCTCCCTTGCTAGGGTCTCTTTGGCAGAGCCAGGGCTTGGTGACATTAAAATAAGCCTGAGGGGGGGATGTATGTGGTGAGATGACAAACTATTTACAAATTCACATCAAAGTCAGGGACTACTTTTTCCTGGGAGCGGGGGTAGGGTTATCAAACAGCTCTGCTGTGTGAACCCCCCCAGGGTGACTGTCCCCAGCCCTGACCGGCTCCGTGTCCATCAGCCACACTGGGGCAACAGATGTGACATGGCAGGTAGCTATATTGTCACTAGCTGCAGGCACAGAGAGGCAGAGCTGCCAGGCACAGCCCTCCGGGCTAGCCAGGAGCAGCCTCTGTCTCTCCTGGCATGGCTTCCAAAAGCTCCAGCCCTCCAAAAATGCTGCCCTGCTGCCAGCTCCCTCTGCTCCCAGTAACAGGCAGCAAGGAGCAGTTGTTGATCCCACCCTTTCGCTCCTGTGTAACACATAAGAAGCAGCACCCCAAGACCTGATGTATCTCCTCCCTCCACGGTTTGCTCCAGCTCCTCCATGCCCAGACTCCCAGGGGTGCACAGACAGCAGTGAGGGACAGACCCCAGGAGGTCCTGGGAGGGGGCTGGCTTCCCTGTTCTCACTGAGCTCACAGTATTTCACTGCTGTGTGATGCTGCCAGCTTGGGAAAAGCCTGTCCTGTATCCTAAATAAGGGGGTTGAGTCCACTTACCTGCAGAAAGGTTTAGCTTTTCACTTCTGCCTGGCAGCACTGCTCAAAAAAACATGGGTCGAGTGACCTAAAAGGAAATTTGCACTTTCACAGCCCTGCAAGACACCTTTAACGTGGACAAGCAGAGGCCCTCTCCCTCCCCTGCACCAAGGAATTACATTCCCAGTAGTCCGTAAAATGTGCTTCTGAACAGAAGTGCCTAAATCCCCATCACAAAAGGTTAAATCCAAATTTAAAAAAGCTACATGAAATAAAATTAGGAGGATAAATGTTCTGGCAGAGCATAGCCTGCAGGGAACTTACTGGTCATTTAAACAGAGGATTAGTAGTTGTTATGTTTTTATTCCAATAATAATACTGGAATCGCTTTGTAAAGCAGCCAGGAGTCCCCAACAAAGCCAGTGACTGCTTCTTAGATAATAAAATCTCAGATGCTTTGAAACCCCTGGGCAGCTGCATCAAGGAAAAGTGTTGGCAATCTATCTTTTTATAAGGGAAGTTTCTTTGACACAAACCAGAGCTCTGCCTCACCTCCTCTCCTTGTTTTCCATAAACATCAGTGATGCAGCAGAGACTGAGTTGCTCCTTGCTCCCTGGTAGGATTTATCAGCTCAGTGCTTTGCTTCTGAAGCTCCTGTCCTTGAAGACGAGGGGTCACTCAGAGCACTGGGACTGGTGGGGGCACAAACACAGTCTGAGGTTGAATTGTGACTGTCACATACCCCTTGCTCAGTTTCCTCGCCCCTTTCCTATCACCCCCAGGTCAGGGTTCTGTCTCTCACCCGTTTTGCCCTGGAGGGCCCTGAGAAGCAAAAACCACTCTGGGAACCAATCACCAAGGCACAGAATTTAAAAGACAAACTCCCAAACTCCCTCTTCTCCTGGCAGGGATTCTCTCAAAGCTGTTCCTGCGGGAAAGCATCCAGCTGCAGGACAGGACACAAATCCTGCAATCTCCCTTCCCTGCGAGCTTTAGCACTCTCTCATGCCTGAGCCCACTAACTGAGAAGAAGCATCTGGTCCTTGGCAGATAAAGATTGTGTGGGAACACAGCTACGGAGACACAGAAAGGCAGGGTCTGGCTCCTCGCAGCCATGGGCACCACGGCACAGCACCTCCAGGGGCTGGGTAGTTTAAGGATAGCACTGGCAGAGAGTTCCTCCATCCCCTGACTGGCAGAGCTGCCTGCTGTGGGGGTGCTGCTGTTAGAACAGGGTGGGATGCTGGCACAGGCAGTGATGATATCCCTGTATCTCAACTATTGTGGAAAACTGCTGTGCACAGCAGGCCAGCGGCAGCGAGGATGGAGCAGCTGTTTTCAGCTCAATTAGGGGTGGAATTGGCTCCCAGCAGAATAATCAGGTCACCTGCTGCTCCCCACTCTGCCCCCTCCTCCTAGGCTGAGCTTGGTGCAGGGAGGAATCGGGGTTGGGGTCTGTAAAACCCACAAGCGAGTGAAGATAAAGGGCAGCTTGGGAAAGTTCATGGATCCAACCACTGGAGGCTGCTCTGGTTATACATAAATCACCACTGTGCACATTGTCAGAGTGGAAAACTCAACACAAAGAAATAAAGGGCAGGGGTTAGAGAGTTTCAGAGCTGCTGTTTCCCAGCTTTATACTCCCCATGCATGCAAATTCACTGTGGGCTTCACGGCTCTGTTTTAAAGATCAGAGATCAATCACTTCACACAGTAAATGCTGCATGTCCAAAAGCCACCTGGAAGGCACAGGAGCCAGACTTCATTATACTCAATCATAACCAGAAAGCATGTATGCATTTCATCCAACACGTGCCATCTGATGGCCCCACTGCAGAGGAGGGCAGCAGACAGAGGGGAGGCAGAGGGCACAGGCAGCTGTGGCGTAACAAGGTGAAATTAAGCCCACTGTAAGTTAGCAGAAGATGACATTGTTGAAAAGGGCAGTGCAGGATGACAGAGCAGCATTACAGGCACGTACTGAAAGGGGTTTGAACAAATGTTATTTACTTGGCACTGAAACTGCCCAGGAGGAACTGTGTGCTCAGCTGAGGGGCAATAAATCCCCACTCCCACTGTGGCACAGGCTCTTCCCCAACTGCACCGTGGATAAAACACTGTAAAGGTGGGGGCCACTGCAGGCTGCCTCAGAATACATCACAGAAAACTGATCTGGAAAGGCTGAAGTCATGTGGCCAGTCAATCCAGGCTAGGATCAACTCTCTGTCAAAGTAATGAAGTAATAAAAAGTAATCTTCACTCTCTACTTGCCTACATTCAGGTCAGGGATAAAAATTTCTTTTGGGGCTCTACATAGCAGGCTGGAAGGAAATTGCAGAGCTCAAGGTAACCACCTTCCCAGGGGCTCTCCCACATCCAGCCCACCCTCCTCACCCTCAGCACCTCTGGGACAGGACTTGTGTGCTGGTGAATCCTCTCCCAGCCCCCAAATAAATATCTGCTTCCCTGTAAGAAATGTGATCAAAGGTAATAAACCCTTGGAAGAGAGGATGTGCAAGTAACACAACCCCTCTGTGTCCATTCCAGTAGTGTCAGCCAGAACATTCGAGCCTCCTCGCTTGGCTGTATCGATTCACTGCTGGAAGGGGCCACTTGAGCTCTGGCAATGCTGAGATATTTTCCATTAAAAGAAAGAAAAAGGGGGAAAAAAAGGAGGAGGAGGAGATAGCAGGCACCAGACTCATTGTCCGACAGCTGTAAAACCTGCAGAGCCTCAATTTGCGAGGAAGCACTCCTGGTCCAGAGGGAGAAAGACAGCTGCTTGCTTTGTCACAAACTCGCAGCGTTTATGATTACTTAGCAGGGAGACTCAGAACTGCTCATGGATGCATTTTGCCTGTCATCCACTGTCTTGTTAATGTCAGAAGCAGCCTGGGATAGATTTGAATTGCTACAGCGTAAAGGAGGAAAAAAAAATCAAAGAAAAAAACAGCTGAAAAACCAGCAAGTTGCTGGCAAAATATGCTGTGAAATCCTGATGCTTTCTGTCTAACTCTTCACTTCAGCTTGTCACATCTTGTTAGCAGAGCAGGCTGGGGCACAGTCCAAACTTTCCTGAAGCTGGTGGGAGGTTTGCTGTTGACCTGAAACTCCTTGTGTTTCAACACTCGGGAAGATGTCAGATGGAAGAGAACAACCCCCACCCTCCCTGGAAGAGAGCACAGCTCAGCCAGGCACATTCCCCATTAGCAAGGAGCCTGAGCTATTCACGCTTTTGAAAGGCTAAGATGAAGGTCACGTCTACCTTGCCTAGCAAAGCGATCTTCAAACCCGAGCCAATCAGCACTAGAAAGCAGCACCTCAAAGGCAGAGGGCTGGGAGCACGCTGTAGGTCCATTTGGATGCTCTGTAATTAAGCACCACATCTGCACAGTGCGGCACAACCCCAGGTGTGCAAAGCCACTCGCTCCCAGCGCCGGGTGCTGCTCAGGCTGCTCAACATCTCCGACTCCAGAAGCTCAGATTTTACTCTTGCAAATCCTAAGTCCTTTGGGAAATCTACTTTGGAGAAAATAGGAGTTTCATCTGCATAAGAGTGGAAACTGGGGCCACGTCCCTAGCAAATTCACACTGATCTCAGGGAGGCTGGGACCTGTCTGTAATTATTTCTCTTCTTGAGAGTTCCTGGACCAGGAATGAATTGCTGTTAACACGGACATGCAGCAGCAGGGTCTTTTTGAGGCTTGTGGCTGCTGCTAACACAATGCATTTCTATTCACTGTGTCTATGGTACTAAGAACCCCAGCAGCCCAGCTGTAATTTCTAAAGCAGCAAGAACAGCTTAGGAGCTCAAATATGAAGTCTGTGAGAGTTGGGTGCCTAATTCTGTTCAATCTTCTTTCTAATTCCTAGCCCTGGGCCTTTGAGGAAGCGGCTGGTTTGATTTGATGAAGAAAAAAGCTGCCCCATTAGCAGGTCTGATGTTTGAGAGGTTTCTTTCAGCCTGTGATGAATCCCAGCACCCTTCATCAGGCCACACTTGCTGCTAGATCCTATTTTCCCTTCAGTGACATTATGTCTTAAACAGGCTTTCACTGTAATAACATTTGCAGTAATGAAATCACCCGGCTGTACCGTCTTCTTTTAACAGCAAAAATATCTGAGTTGGCTACAAAGGGAGATTTAAATGTCACAGAGAATGTGCTGTATGTGTCCATCAGAAGATAAGGTTTCTCTTTGTTGATGAACAGAGACACGAGGGTGACTGCTGGGTGTTCAGAGCACAAAGGCACACCCAGGCTCCTTGAATAGGAAATGAGGAGGCTCAGGGGGAGTGGGGAACAGGACAAGGGAAAGACAGCTAATATAGAGAGCTTTTAAAACCCCATACCAGCTATAGGGCTCCTGAAGGTGTAACAATGGCAAGGCACTACATTTGTGAGTGAAATGAACCAAAATCAGCTCCATTCCCAGTCCTGCACAGCCAGCTGCTACTGGGGAGCAAACGCTGAACTGGGAAGGGAGAGGGGAAAGCATCTCTAAACTGGGCGAGAATGCTCCCAGCAAAGATGCTCTAGAAAGCTTGTAGAGGCTTCAGCAAGTCAACAGTTAAGGGATATGGACTTTAGTAGGCAAAGACCCGGGAGGGTGGCAGGGCTTGAGTTCCCATCCAGCCTTTCCAGCACTCACTATCCCCGATGGCCCTTCACAGCCATGTCAGGGGAGTGGTGCCTCTAGTGTCATTTTGAACAAACTGGGGACCCAGACAGCCTGCATCTCCAGCAGGAGACCTTCACCACCCTCCTGCCTTGGTTGTGCAAGAATGATCCAGCTACCATCTTTGCCTGGCTTCTGCAGGATGCCCTTGAAGTGTCCCAGCACCAGCATGAAAACAGCCCAACCGAGACCAGAATCCACGTGTGAACTTCATATCTGCATAGGAATCTTCAGCTCATTATGAAATGAAAAACATCAGCAGGGGTGAATAATTACACTAGGTCAGCCCAAAATGAATAATTTAACTTAACAAACTGCAACAAAGTGTTTTGCCATTTCTAAATGCGTTCAATTTCCTTAGAACGAATGCAGGCACATTGGCTCTCCCTAGAACAGAGAAATTCTGATTTCCATTGCATGCACTCAAGACCCTTGGCCTGATTTGCTTCAGCTGATGAGACCCCAAACTGATGTTTCACATTAGATTGTCAGGAATAGTCCTCCTTTTGAAAATGTGGCTGCTTGATTTCATAGTATGGGAATTCCTTCTTGCTTATGCCCAGGAAAGCTCTCACTTGATTGATTGATTTATTCCAATAAAAAGCTAAAAATTCCCAGTTCCATCAAAGCCAGTTGTGAAATTCTCAGCATCTTAAGGACAGGATTTTCCCAGTACACTTAGCTGTGCCTCTGGGTCGGGTGTTTTTTTAGTTTATTTTTTGTTTGTTTTTGAGTACAGCTCCAGCAATGACTTGAAGGGTTACACTAGAAACCATTCCATTTCACTGCTGGCTCTTAATGGTATCATGACTGGTACCTCCAGCTTGGCTTTCCATCTGCTACCAGCAGAGACAGTAATGTTACAGTCAACATGGAAAGTGCTCATGTTCCAAGGAGAGGATAGTAATAATGAAAGAAGGAAAACATATTAGAGCTGGTGATTTAGCCCAAGAAAGGGCAGATCGAATCATCCAATATGCCCTATAGCACGGCTATGAAAAGAATAAACTTCCCTCTGCAGGAATGTTTGGTGCAATGGGAAGAGGGACCAATTTTCTACCTCTGATTTTTTGCATGAATGTTAATTTTAGCAAAAGAAGTAAAGGTCATGAAGGACAAAAGATTGGGAGGGGGTAAAAAGCAAATCTCCTGCTCCCTCCCCAAAGACTTGACAGTCTGAGCTGCTTTGCCTAATAGAAACAGACAGCAAAGAACATTTTGCCTCTAATAATTCTAATTATTCCACAGTATTGTGAAATAAATTAAAAATCCAAATGAAATCAGCGTCCCATGGCACTAGGAAATGTACAGTCACAGAATGCAGGTATCTAAATCTATCCTGTGTTCTGTCTTGCATAGACGAGAGAAAATAATGGAAAATATGCTCAGAAACAGAGAAAATTAAAGCACACACTTCTGCACAGTGACTCCTGCAAGGCCATGCAGGAAGCTGGAGCAAAACCAGCCCTGAACCTCAGCCTCCTGCACACTGCTCCTATGCCATAGCTTTCTTTTTCCTAACTTTTCTGTAATTGATGAGGATGTTTCCCTGTTTCCTGCTCTGCCATTCTCCTGAGGGACACGCAGCTGTGATTCCCTGGCCTGGAAGTTACAGCAGCTCAGTCCCTCAGGAACGGAGCAGCTTTGGAGCTGGAAATGCCAAGGGATCGGACACTTAATGGGCTGTGAAATCCATGAAGATTTGATGCAGTCCCAGGGGCGGCTGTGGGGCTTCCTTGGAGACACTGCCCCGTGGGAAGGATCTGACTCTAAGCAGGGAAGAAACTTGCTTTTATTTACAGCCAGGGAGCAGAAAATCCCCAGCCCTTATCACAAGGCTTGGCTTTAACCCTGGGCACAGCATTCAAAGACCCAGAAGTCTTTAACAGTTGTTCATGAAGCAGGTGAGCAGGAAGACAATTCATACAGCCACATATGAGAGCTAAGGACCAAAAATAGACTTTCTGATAGAGGCAGCTATTTATCAGTATCTTCATCCATCATGCTGAAGGATGAAAGGCCAAATAAATGACCCTGCTACTGGCCGCTGTTATTGCAGCCCTGCACAGAGGAAGGGGAATACTTACAAAGAACTTGGCTGAGCCTGGGAGGCCAGAGCCTGCCTCGCATAAAGCCCTGGCACCAATAGGCTATGACAGCAGGTAAACAAGTGTGTCCAGGGGAGGCCATGCTGGTGAGGGCAGTCACTACCGTGCAGTGGCTCTTGACTGATTTATCCTGCCCGGAGGTAGAAGGTGGAGTGAAACCCCAACTCCAACCCCCCAAAGCATTTCTCACCAGCAGCAGTGCTAACCTGGCTCAGTAGGCTGTTATCTCCCCACACCGAGCTGGTGCTTGGGCAAGAGCCATTTCTCTCTATTTTCCCTCAGTGGAATAACAATGCAGAATTAGTGGCATCTGTCTGACCACGGTCATCCCTCCTCTGTCAAGGGGTACTTTTACCTACTGCCATCCAGCTCTGCTTTCACAGCCAGTCCTGGAGCCACAGCAGAAATCCAAAGAGCAGCCCTGGCTGCAGGACCTGCCTTTATCTCCTCCACACACCTGGCTGGTGCTCATGGCAATATTCTCCCAGCTGAGGCTGAGGGTTCTGTAGCAAGGGAGGATGAGCCACCTGCAGCAGGTGCTCAAACGAATGCCCACGGGAAAGAGGGATAACAGCAAGTGCTGCCATTGCCATCATTAAAATACAGAGAGTGTGACACAGAGAAAGGGAAAAATCCACAAAGATAATTTGCAAAGTCCTAAGTCTTATCAGACGACTCACAAAGGGAAACCATCTCGCTCCTGAGTCAGTGTCTGAAGGAGCCTTGCTCTGTTAAATCGCCTTTCCTGCATAGGCACAAATAGCTGCCCTGGGCTGTGTTGATTGCACCCTGTTGGATGGTCCCTGTGTGCTCAGGGCAGAACCAGTGAAACATTGCAGAGTTCATCTGTCTTCATGTTTCTTGCTTTCAGTGATTTACAATGTCACATGGAAGCTGGAGGCAGTGCAGGAAATTAAAGCAGATTTCCCAGTGTGCCCCAAAGAATTTGGATGTAAGGAGCCAGGGAGGTGTAGAAAGGAAACATTTCTGTTTTACAGGTAAGGAACTGAGGCAGGAAGAGATTAGTGATTTGCACCATTCCTGCAAGGAATGGACTCAATCCAGGAAGAAAGGGAGCTCTCCTAAGCCAAAGCATTGATCTACCATGACATCCTTGTCAGTCACCCGACCTCTGACTGCAAGTGTCTGCCAGGGCAGCACAAGCCACCATTTCAGCATCCTCTGCTCTAACAGAAGCTTTAGATCCTTTAAGATCTGTAGCTCTGCATTTTGCAGTCCCTTTCTTGGCTTTCCTGCTGTCATACGCTGACTTTATGAGCCTGGGGACCCAGCTCCTTCTGTTCACTTCAGAACCACTTTGTGGAGCAAACGGAGGCAAGGGGTGAGCAGAGCCGGTGCAGCTCCCAGGCACAGCTGGGCTCTTTGGGGTTGGAACTTTTGTTCTTTTCCCTCATTGCTGCTGCTGGCTTTGGTGATCTTTTATCATAAGTTTCCCAAAAGTGACAAGGGCAATTTATTATGTGCACACAGGGCCTTGGGAATGTCCTGGAGACACATCATTCCTGCTATTATCCTCCTCACATGAGGAGCCGTTGTTCTTGTCAAGCTCGCTTGCTTCCTCCCTTGCAAAGAGAAGAAAGGATGCTGGGGATTTCACATTAATCATTTTTACACCGAGAGCTGCAGCTCCCGTCTGCATTCTGATCACTTCTGATCTCTGCCACCATTTTTCATGGTAGCACTTATGAGGATTGTTTTATGCTGCTGGTTCAAGGTGCATTAATGACCAACCATTTGGTGTCCTGAGCAAAGCCTTAAATTTAATGTACACTCCAGTGGGGAAAATCTATTACAGCCATACATTTCTTTTCTTGCTATTCTTCTTTAAGGAAGAATAGCCAATTTCAAAGAGTGGGGGGAGTGAGGCGGGGAGGCTGGCAGGATGAGTTTGGTTTGTGGTGAAAAGGAGGAAGGCAAGCAGAGGTTTCTGCACTTGAGCTGAGGCTTGGAGCTGTCATGGTTGGAAATTGGAAGATCCAGTCCAGGAATGGCCAAGTGGGAAGGGAGAACACTGCCATAACACAGTAATTTCAAGCGATGGGAGATCAGCATGTCCTGATTTCTGGTCCATGAGGTAAAGTTGCTCCTGACAGTGCAGCAGGGTCTCTCTGACAGACTGCTTTTCTTGTACATTGCGACAATACCAAGCAGAGAGCACTCCCATCTCAGCCACAGCCTCTTTGCACAGATCTCTTTGTGACACAGCCAGTCTGTAAGGTTCCAAAAGGCTGAATTAGCTTAGTCCTGCTCAGGCTCCAATTTCTTCACCTCCCTGGGCATTCCCAGTTTCTAACAAATGCACTTTCAAGTCCAATAGGTGATTATTAAGGACAAAAATGCCTAACTCCTCCTGCCACCTGAGCTCCAAGTCCTTTAGAAAGGCAGCAGGACCAAGGCAGCATTCTCCCATTTCCTCTCCAGAGGATGGTGAAAATCTGCTGTATCTAAAAATGACACTCAAACTGCACCTTGAATAAGTCCTTTCCTTTCCCTGGGCCTCTGGCCTCCTCCCAGCTACTGCTTATTTTCTGTGCCAGTTTTGTGCTGGACATCACCTGGCATCTGGGATCAATGCCCTCTCCTTAATGTGCAAGTACTGGAACCCCTATTTTTGCAAAATTAATCTCAAGTGTTATCTTGTCTTTTTGCACAGGGGTCAGGAACTGGCTCCTACGCCGTGTGTGTGTGACCTAATGCACACTGAATCATAATTCAGACCCTTTGACATCTTATTTTAATACAAAAAGCATAAAATATAGGAGCAAGGGGTTGGAAAAGACCTTCTGGACCATAAAATTCAGCTCTTTGAGATGAAATCTCATTCACAACCTATCAAATTTTCTCCTAAAACTGTTAGGCTTCCTCCAGCCCTCAGTCCAGGATAGGTCTTTCCACTGTGCAGAAATCTCTCGAATTTCCAGCACAGGTTTACTCACAGTGAGGTTGCTCTTATACTAACAGTGTCCTTTAGGTTAAATAGCAACTTCAATACTAACATTAACAATAGTAACAGTTAATTACGAGCCTAGAGGGGCTGTTCCTGGGACCAAAAATAAGTAAGCCAAATGTATTCAAGCTGCAGGACAGTAATAAATAACATCCCAAGTTCATTGGCAATGAAATGGCTTGTCCCAGTCAGAGACTCCAGGAGGGAGGAGAGATGCTGCAATGAATAGAAAGTGGTGAGGCAGGTTCCAAGGGCACTGCTCAACGTGGGTGTGGTTGGATAGAGAAACTGCAAGGAGGAAAGAAAAGAAACCTTATTCCCCTGTGCAGAGCAATTTGCAGACAGCTGCTTGGTCCCCTGGGACCAGGCAGAGCGCGAGGGAGAAAGATGTTCTTGCTGCCTTTCAGGCTGGACCTATATCAAACTCGTTAGTGTCAATAGGAGGGAAATTGAACTGAGCTTTGTTGTAACCCTAATGAATCCTTTGCCTGCTACAGTAAATTTATTCTTTTGATTTCCTTTTCTACCCCCATCTTGTTTCATGTGGGCTTTTTTTTCCCCCCCTTTTATTTAACATTCCTTTTCTGGCAGCTTCTTCTTTTTATTTCTCTACAATTTAAAACACAGTTAAAAAGCTGTGGTTGATTCCAATTAAATACCCCTGCTGGGATTACTAAAACACACATACTCACACACACACAAAGACCCCCTCTTTGATTGTTTCCACGGCAACGTATTTAAATGTCTCATTCACGGTGTCCAAGTGAAGAGTGAAGGATTTGGAGAAGCTTTCTTTTTCTGCTCCCTCACCTCCCTTCTCCCCCGAATTACTCATGCTATAGCTGTAACTGGTTTGATATACATATTGCACTTGTCAAGCTTTGGTTAAAATGTGGAATAGATCTGGAATACGTGTGCATACTCCTGGAATTCCAGAGAAGGAGGAGAATTAAGCCAATAATACAGGTCTTGCAATAACGCAGAGCTTTGTAATTACTCAGGAATGGTGGGAATGATAGGAGAGGATTGTGTCAGCAACAAGACAGGTCAAATTCTGCTATTCACTAAAAGAGCAGACCTACAAAGTAACTCTGCTGGGAACCCTAGGGCTGTGTTGGCACAGAGGTGCTTAAGGAAGAAGTGGAAAGGGGCTGATTTTGGATAATGCAGTTATCAGGAAACAATGGCAAACCATAGGTGAGGAGCTGTGAGCAGGGTCACGTCCTCCTGAGGTGGCTGCAGTCACGTGTGAGTGTGTGTAGTGGCACACTGAAGTGTACAACAAGGTGTGTATATGTTGTATATGTTTGCATCTGGTGGCACTTCCATACACAGAGGGCCATGGGGACCCACCTGCTCCAGCTCCAGCACTGCGAGGTGAAGAGAGAGGTAACGCTGTCTCACAGGCAGCCAAGTGTGTTCATTGCACATGTCACAGATCCACCACACGTGTGCAGTGCTGGATTTGCAGTTTGCCCATGGACCTGGCAACAAGCAATCTATAAACTCACTTGAAACCCAGATGCAGACAGGCTGGGAGGAAACTGTAGCACCTGCTGTGCCCTTGACATTTCTCCCTTCCTTCTCTGCTGAAGAAGCTCACTCCAGTGTGAACTGGTTGCTTTGCAACTGTTAAATATTAGTTCTGCTTTAATAAAGGTGGTATTTTATCATTAAGTGTTCTGTCTCCACGGAGGGAAAAGGCCCAAAAGCAAAAGTGCACAAGTCAAATCATCATTGCAGTAATGAGCGGAGAACTCCTACAAGGCACTCATTTTACCTGCTGTTCTTTTCCCTTTCCGTTGCTTTGTGTTCACTCACTCCTTCCCTGCAAGAAACACGGTTACTGGCTGAGCTTTCCACACCCACACAATTGGCCAGATTTGAGGTATGAATATTTGTAATGCACAGAGACAGGTCGATGTGTGGCCAGGAGGATTCCCGTTCGTGTTCAGTGTTTCACGTGTGAGATGCAGCCTCTGTCTGTCATTTACAGACTTTTTCTTTTGGAAACAAATTGCAGATATAAACATATCTGTAGTTTTCAGAGGGAAAATATCTGACCCCCTTGGGTCTGACTGCGTTCTGGCATTCTTTGCAACTCCAGGCCAATGTTTCTTAATTTGTGAGGTTACAAAAGAGCATGGGGCTCTGGGGCTGCCTCTGAAGAGCAGGGCAGGGAATAATGAACTTAGCAGACGTGTGGTCTGCTTGTTGAGAGAGCTCTTGAGTGACCTGGTCTCATACTTTCATTCCTTAATGGAAGCAAAACAGCTCTGGAGCTCTTTCTCTCCTGGGCTCCTTCCAAATCCCACTGAAGTCAATGCACCAGAGCCCAGGATCCCTCCCAGCTGCTGCTGAGTTAACACAGTGTCCATCCGCAGTTTTCAATTTTCCCTGTTCTTCTTTTCCTGGAAGCTCTGAGGCAAGAACAACTTTCAAACAGATCTGAAAAGACTCCTTAGAGATTAGGGCTTTGCAAACCTCCCAATTTTTTAATTTGTTTAGGGTTTTTTGGGGGGTGTAGTAATATTGGCTGGTTTTGCTATTTTATCGTGGGTCTCAGCTTTGATTTTTTCTTACAATTTTAGTGTCTGAATCATGGCAAAGACATCACAATTTCCATTTTTCTTAAAAAAGCGGGGGGGGCTGACAAAATCTTGAAAACACAAAACAAGAGCAACTTGAAGAATCCGAACTCAGAAGATGCCACGTGTATTATAGCATTGTTAAACTTGTGGCTCTTTAAAAAGAGATGAAAATATTTTTGGATTATACTCCTAATTTCTCAATGCCTGGTCGAAATGACCACAGAGACTTGTGAAATAGTTCACATTTGTAAATATTTTATTCCTATGACTAAAACCCATGTGATTCAAGCACACATTGCTCCATGTTCTAGTACTGAGTAATAAATGACCATGTTGGAAACTACCTGGACAGAAAACAGAAGAAAACAACTTCAGTGTGCATTGTCGGACTATGAGAAGTGAGATGCTGGTGGGAGAGAGAAGGAAGACTGGTGGTTTGTCACAGATCTACTCAGGGAACTCTGCAAAGACACATTTTGTGCAACTTTCCCCTTTGCCTGTTTTATTCCATTGCTGGGCTGTCATTTCAGCAACAACTCTAACGAATGAGAACCCTCTGTAGAGTCAATACTAATTATAGGAATTTATCACAATTGCCAGTCAAGGTGTGTTGGAAAGACTCATCTCTCTTTTTATGTGCTTTCACTGCACATAAACCACAAGTTGTCTTTAGGAAATCAACTGCAGAAAAATTACAGCTTTCAGGGTGTTGCATGACCCCACCAGTCATCTTGCAGCTTAATTCCCCTCCTCAGATACTTGGGTGGCCTCATACAGCTCTTTGCTAGAGCAGAAGGGGATGATAGCACTCAACATCAAGCCTGAAATAATTCTCTATGCTTCTGAATGCAGTGAGGAGATCAAACAAAATGCAGGTTCACCTTGGCCAGTCTTGTAAATGACGAGAAGGCCCTGGCCATGTTTACACCTTGGCCTGGTTTGCTGCTCCAACCCATGCTGGCATGAATTCTGCCTTTGGCTGTGTTTATCCAACAACCATTTTAAATGGAGACAAAACCAACACACCTCAAGGCAAAATCCAGCTGTGTGTGTAGATGCAAATGCTTCCTCCTAGATGATTTATGCACACTTCTAAAGACTTCATTCTCTGCTGATAATGCTGCCATGAGGAAGATCCTCAGCTGCTATATATCAGCTTGAGATCTGACTCTGTAGGAGAGCGAAGGTAAGCAATTCAAACCAATAAAGGGTTGATGATTTCATTCTGCTGATAAGAGTCTAATATTCCTGTCTCGTCCAGAGTTATTCTGCCACCCACATGCTCCTATTCTGGGTTTTGGGCAAGTACATATGTCAGGGACTATATGACCCACAGACTGGTACACTTGAGAAATTAAATTAGATCGTAAAACTGCCCGCAGATTGCTGACTCCTTCCCTTGACCTAGCTGTGCATTTGGAAACAATTTATGGTTCTAGTTTTACATCTGAACATGCCCCTCTGTCAGAGGAAGGACCCTGGCTTGTGCAGATGTGCAGTGAGACTGGGACCACCTGTGGGGTAACGTTAGAAGAAACCAACAGGGCCACCTCAAACCATTCCCTGATTCTGTCTTACATTGCCATCTCAGATGAGCATCTGTTGCAATCCACAGCGACCTTCCCACTGACTTCACTGGCTTTCAAGAAGTTCTGCTGTATTTAGAGGAATATAGTGTCTAACTACCATTTATTTCAGTCACTGTTAGGCACCTAAACAAACTTTCAAATTCTAGGCTTTGGTGATTTTGACATTAGCATAGCCTGTTAACTTTCAGTAGGGCTGTTCCTGTTAGACACTGCTGAGGGTAAACTAAGGAGAGTTGCTACAGTTTACCTGTAAGGCCTTGGTCAGCTCTGGGACAGCTTATCCTGTGGTCTAACACACCAGTGGGGCAACACCATCATCCCCTGCCATGGCTCCTTCTTCACCTCGTCCTGTTACTGCTGCTGCTGCCTGCACAGCCCTCGTGCTCCCATGTTTACTGATTGGCTCTTGTCTGATTCTGACACCTCTCCTGGAAAGGGAGTGATTAATTAACAGGGCTCATCACTTTACAGGGGCTACATAAGCAAATACATTTCCCCACATCTTTGAGCTTTCAGAGTGCAGTTTATCCTTCCAAGGTACCCAAGTGACAGCTGCTTAAAAATCATATGGGTGCGTGGCAGCTCAAACAAGAGACTGCATTCTGTCAACTATTGTGTTAAGAGAAGTAAATGCACTTAACACTTTACCTTTCCTTGGCTCATTATGGAGCCTGTCGTTTGTGGGGGAGTGGTGGAGCTGGGAACACACTGGGGTGTTGTGAAAAAAATAACTTGGGCTCCAGCCCTGCTGACAAGAGCTGCTCGAGGGAATAAATTTTAAAAAATAAAAATAAAAAAAAGGGAAAGCAGTAGATATTTAATGACTTCAGGATCGGGGCAGGTACAGGGTGAAAAATAAAATGAAGATTATGGAATGATCACTCCTATGCCTGCTTGTCTGTTCCAGAGGATGAGCCACATCAGCTCTCATAAACTGTCACAGCTGATGGAGTGATTTAAAATTGCAGTGGAGCAGTACAAAAGGAATTTAAAGAGCTGTGAATAATTACTGTTGTGGGTGGCTGCGGGCTGGGCAAGCAGTGACTTGTAGATGAGACAAGCTCTGCACTGCTGCTAGCACTGTAGCTGCCAGTGAGGTTTCCCATTCTCCCATCTGGAAGGGTGACTGCAGACAGTGACAGTCCTGGAGAAAATCTTAACAGGGCCCACGTGCGGTGTGCACAGAAATAATGTTCCTTTTATTCACTCCCACACAACCTGCGAGTCACTCCACTGAGCCAATGTGTTTGTGTATAAATCTGGCATCAATTTTGCACAGATACGCTGATGTTATGGGTAATAATGAGATGTTGGAGGTCTTTGTCTGGTTCCTGGCCCTACACCCAAAACACTAAAGGGGGCACTGAGAGATAAACCACCAACTAGGATGCCTAAACTCAAGACAGCGGGGAGGGGTGCAAATCACATACAATTTAGGGGTGTAATATTAAGCAGTAACATTGTCTCCTGGAGATGATTTATTCAAGAATTGCAACTACTTCCTCCCACTGACTGCAGGGGCAGATTTATTGGCATTCTCTGTCTCAAACCTTCGTATAATCTGGATGTTGTTCCCCATTAAACCCCAGGACATACCAAAGCTTTGATAAGACACTGGGTTCCAGCACAGCTCCATTCAGTTCTACTTTGATGTTTATGGAGAGTCACCAACTCGTTGCCCTGTTAGCAGGGTGCTAAACCTGCACTGTTCTCCAGCACTGCCCTCCTGCCTGTTTGCTCTCTCTGCTTTTAGGCACATGAAGTTTGTACCTCACATATTTTTCACTATGAAGAACTCGTACTGTAGGTCTTGTTCTCAGCCAGGGCTGTAAACACTGTCATATTATAGATATTACTACAAATCTTGATGGTTTCTTCAAAGCCGTATAAGTACAGAGCATCCACAGATCAGGAACACAAAATTATGGCTCTGTTGGGCAATTTCTTTCTCAGTTAATGAGGTACAAAGCAAACAAGTACTTTAAAAGGGGTCTGATAGTCAAAGGAGCTTCACAGCAGCCAACATCTGGAAGAATACTGTGACCTTTGATTATCTGCAAGGTTTCCTTGAGCTCATTTTGGTCCACAAACCAACACCCTAAGTCCCACCTCCTCCCAAAGTCTGCACTCCCTGCCTGCAATCTGTAAGCTGGGATCTCCTCCTAATTAAAGGCAACAGACCTGGAATGTCCATTTCGCAAACAATTTCCAGTTCAGCAGCATGGAGATGGGGACAGACATGTAATAGATCACTGGAGACAAGGAGGACTCCACATTTCTAAGTGGGGAGGGGAATATCCAAGGGATGTGAAATTAAAAAGCCACTACAGGAGAGGCTATCATTTAAATTCACCACTTTCAATTTTGCGTGGCTCTTCTTAGCTGCTGCTAAATATGCTGAGAGGGGCTGAGATAAATGGGCCATGCTCAGCCTTTGTCAGCACTCTTGCATCTCTAAATCTCCAAGATTTCTTCCATTGCTGTAATTGTTTACTGGGTTCTCAGACTTACAGAGGCATTTTCTGCATAAGAAAATAGGACAGTCTTCTCCTTCCTCCAGAGAGTCTCTTGTTTTGGTCAATAGCTCCTGAGGAAGAAAGTTCTCCCCACAGAGAGATTGCATTTCCTCACCCTGGACTATCTAACAAATGAGTAGAAAGAGGGAGGGCAAGGAGAGGATGTTTTATGGAGGCTGCTGGGTACCCTGTGGTCTGATCCTCTCCAGTTCTGAGGAAAGGCACCGCAGAGGAGAGATGCAGTGACAGATCTGGTCTTGTCCTCAGCAGCTGCAAGACCTGGTCCAAACTCAGCATCCGCACAGCCGAGCAGCAGGCACTGGAGGAGCCCAAGGGCATTTATGTGGCAGGCAGGCAGTGTTTGTGGCAAAATATTTGGTGGTGTTGGCACTTGCAGTGAGCTGGTGCAGAACAGAGGAGACCACCGCACTCACCAGTCCCTTCAACTCCAGAAAACCTGAGCCCAGGCCAGGGCTAGGGCACAGGAGCCATCGCCCTCTCAGGAAAACAGGCTCCTGTCTGGATGCAGCTGCCTTTGTGCCTCGGAGCTGTGCTCTGGGTTATTAGAGTTCCTTTGCAAAAGTCATCAGCTGCCTATTGCTGATCACAGGGTATCAGAAGTTATCGGTTCCATCCCACCGCCTGCTGTCTCCCCGAAGATTGCTGATTGCTCTGATATGACACACGTAGGCTACGGCTGTGCGGGTGCCATGACAACCCCAACACCCGCACAGCTCCAGCAGGAGGGGGAGGCACTGCTGCTGTTTGGTCCAAAAAAGCCCTTTGCTCACTTCTGAAAAAAACACAAGACCCCAGCAGAAGAAACACTGGTGTCATTGTGATAGAAAGCAGTCAGGGCTCTGTCCAACCAGTAATAAACTTTGGTAGAAGTGCAGTGGCTGTGAAAAATAGATAAAGCAAAGACTGCTGGGGTGGGGAGAAATCTTCAAGTTGCAGGAATAAAAAGCAGCATGAGCTATGAGGCCGCAGGACCACAGAGAGCAGTGTTCCCTGAAGCCAGGGGATTGGATGCTCGGATTAACCCCCACTGAGCACCCAGACTCAGCTGGGGCAATGCAGGGGAAAATTTAGCCCTTGAATTTTTAAGTGAGTACAGGGATAAAACAGCAAAGCAAAGCACACTCCTCCTTTTAACTACTCCCATTATCCAAATGTGATTCCTCCATCTTTCAAGTACTAAAAAGGTCTCCAGGTCTAGAAGAGCTCAAATAAAAGTTGTTCCACTCCCCCAAGCATCTGCTTCATGTCCTGGCTTTCTCGGCTTGCTTCAAATGACTGTCTCCAGCACTTGGTTAATTACGTGATTACAGCATCCACTGACAATGAGAAAATTAAAACTCCATGCTGCCTTTCAGACAACACTTTATTACTCTGTGAAAGAGGCTGAATGCAATTTAGCAAGCACTGTGCTGAACAACCGGAATTGTTCTCTTCCACAGGCTTCCTCCTCCACTCCCACTGTTTCCCCAGAGACAGCAGTGTTTGCTGAGGCTTAATAAAGCAGGAAAGAGAGCAGGTGTGAAAGGAAACATCAATTACCATTAGCCCTGACAATCCTGGACGATCCCACCCATGGAGAAGGAGCAATGGCAGTCAATTTTGTATTCCTTTCTATGCAGATAATTAAGTGCTTTGCATTTCTTGTAAGGGCAAAGCTGGTTAGGACTTTGGGATGGAGAGGAGGAGGGATCACTGTTAGCCTTACCTGTGCTACAGGTGTGACTCTAGGCTGGGACTAAGTTCAGAATTCCACAGACAATCCCTTCTCTTGAAGATTTTGCAACCTGAACACATGGGAGCACTAATGGTCGTGTCTGGACAAGTCTTTCTGGAGATGGGGAATTAATGGCCAGAGGAGCCATCAGTCTCTTACAAGACTGAATGCTAAAGCCTTTAGAGGAGTTGAACCCCTAAAACAGCTTCCAGTTCTCCCAACTCTGGCCACAGTGCACAGGCTGTGTTTTTCAAAGTCTGGCCTGAAAGGAGTTGCCCAAATCCTCAGCAGCACTCCTTGGTACCGTTTCCTCATTATCATCCTCCTCCCCCAGCCTGGACATTTGCTTGTAGGAAAGTTCACAAGTCCTCCAGTAGCTAATGGGAAGTATTTATTTCCATTCCTTTGCTGCTTCAATTTTAAGCATGGCAATAATTCAATGTAGCTCATTTTGGGGGAATGAAAGATTACCCTTATTTTCAGCCCTTTTTTGTGTGTTTTATTTCTCTCTCCCTTTTTTATTGGACTCTGAGCATTAATAATCAGCCCTCATTAATTCAGATAATTCTTCAAATCCTCATATTCTTCACGCTCAGTGCTATAAAGCCAAGGAGGAGACTAATGAAAGCTGAATAGATGGTTAGAGTTATTAAAAATCAATTTTTTTTTTACTTGGTAACCCCAGGGGTGTTAATATTCTCATCTCACATCTTCACAGTGTCATTCCTCCCAGAGGAATTCCAAGCTTTGTGGATTTGTAAGACACAGGAGGGCCTCTTCCAAGTTTCTGGGAACACTTCAGTTTGAAGGTGTTAGGGTCACATGTAAGCCATGATGTCACAGGACCTTCTCCTGGGGGGCTGCTGACCTCTCTGAAGTGCAGGAAGGGGAAAAAGAGCTTTGCAGTCCAGAAGACTTCGTGCATTGCTGTCCCCCCTCCCTACAGGTGTTTCCACCTGATCAGCACAGGGGATGGTCAGGAAGAGAGAGCTGTGTGGGAGGGAATCCACCTCCCACAGTCCTGGCAGGCAGGAGGGCTGTGATTAACACCGTTGGCTCTGGCAGGGCAGAGGAGCAGCCTGGGTTCCTGCCTCTCATTTGAGGAGATTAGTGATAATGGAAAATGCAGAACATTAAACAGTGGAGTGATTACATTGCAGAGGAGGACTGGCAAATAGATTTGTCCCAAAGCAAGGGTGTGAAAAAGGGGTCACAAAGCTGAGTTTACTTCAAGCTGAAGAAGTAGGAGAGAGATGTTTTTCAGCTTTTGCAACAATTCATTCCTGTCTTGGTTTTGATCTGACTTCACTCCCTCAGTGTGCCTTTCCTTCTGGCAGCATTTTTAATCCATGAATACATTTGCACGCCCTTTGGTCACCTGTCCTAACAGCTTATCCTTCCCATTTTACTTGGATGAGTCTAAGTGTCCCCTGCCAAATCCTGCACATTGAAACACGGTCCCAAGTGTGAGAAAGGGGAGGAAACCAGCAAAGAGCAGAGACTCCCAGTTCTCTTTGTAGGGCATGACAGGGGAGAAGGCAGAGCTGGTTTAGGAGCAAGGGAGAAAAAAAGGGATCTGCAAAGCTGTCCAAGAATACCAGATCTGTACAGGGTCTGCAGAGGTACAGTGCCTGCCTGATCTCACACTTGTTATTATCATTGTGTCTGAGGCAAGGCACCATGGCAACCAAAGCATTTTCATTCCCTCATCTTTTGAATGATGCTCCCTTTAGTTCTTGAGTTCCTTCTCTGCTGAATTGGTGGCAATCCCTTAGCCAAAGGTAGAGAAACATCCTTTTGCCAGCACCTTCCTTCCCTGCACACATAGCTGAGAACAGATCTAGAAAAACACCCTCTGGAGGGGGTGATCCATCAGCTTTCAGGCCCACTTCTATGGGACAAAAGACTTTGTGGGTATGGGATGGCCGTGA
This sequence comes from Aegotheles bennettii, assembly GCA_013398125.1. NCBI lineage: Eukaryota > Metazoa > Chordata > Aves > Caprimulgiformes > Aegothelidae > Aegotheles > Aegotheles bennettii. Next base: position 672,092 of record VZRW01002369.1, on the reverse strand, counting down.
CATTCAACCCCAATCTTCCAGCACATCTTTGACACCTCCCATGTCAGATTCACTCACTGAAGTGACTCTCAAGGGGATTTCTATTGTGTATGCTGGCCAGGTTCCTGCGGGATTCACTTTTAAATCTCCTTTTCAAACAGATAATTAAAACATAATGGTGTTTACATTACAGATGGAGCTGAGAGAAAAATAATAATAGTAATAATAACCATAATAAACACTACTTTGCTACTCAAGGGAGTTTGTCAAATGGCTCTTGGAGAGGCTTGGTACACTTTAATGAGTTGAAAGAAGAGGATTTACACTGAGGACACTTACTCAATTGTTCACGCAAGACTGGTGAGGTGAAGAAGCATTCAGAAGCACGCAACCGAAGCAGCCAGCACTGAATCTGCAGCAAGACAAAACAAATAGACAAAAAGAAAAAGGAAAGGTATTAAAAACCCATAACTTTTACAGCAGTGGATATGCAGAATGGAATTGCAGCCCTGCAGAGTCCAGAAGCTATTCTAAATTAATGGCTTGGCTTTTGCAGTCCATTCAAACAAGCTCATTTCATGCAAGATAAATTACAGGACCCTGCCACCCTCACTCCCTGAAGAGAGCTTTTTATAATTCACGATGTATGTGCAAGGGAATAGACAGCTGGGTTTTCTGACAGGTATCCTGTGGCACAATGACCTGCTCCAGAGGCTGCAATATTTGATTCACCCAGCACCAGCTGGAACATGAAGTATCTGCCTAAGCAGAAAGAGGGAAAGGATCAAAGGCAAGCTCCCAGTACAGCCAGCTAAAATAACCCCATGAGAATTAAGACTTGATGCATAAATATCTTCTAAAAATCGGGTGGCTGCCTCAAGCCTTATTTTGTGGGACAAAACAAGAAGCTTCATTTGGTAGTGGAGTCTGGCAGAGGAGAGGTGGCTTGAGGCTGGTCTGATCTTAATCCCATTATGAAAGAAATAAAGACAGGCCTAACCAGACAAAGTTTACAAATCCAGTGGCTGTATTCCTAAGATTCATTTTCTCCCCATTTTCTAGTGGTGTTAAAATTGGCTCAATCAACCCATTATTAAAGCTAAGAGCTTGACTCCCTGCTTTTCTTTCTTCAGAGACTCTTGAGGCAATAGCAAATATCCAGTGGACTTTGCCTCTAAGCACACTCCTGTTCCCCTTTTGCCAACACCATCTCTGTCACTCCTGTGCTACACCTTTGTCACCCATTTGGGCCACTTAATTATGTTCCCTTTTCTTCTGGAAGCAGCTGACGTAATTATTTGCATGATTAAGACTCTTGTGCAGCTAATTGTAATTATGCCTTATAATCACAGTTGTGATCGCCAGTTACTCATCTTTGCTTCACTTCAACGTTTTTCATCATCTGAATTTCTGGAAGTTATCTTGACTGAACACACATGGCACAACAAACCAGCCCAGCTTTCCAAACTGCTCTGCTCTGATCCCGAGGGATTCATTTGGGGCCTTAACAATGAACAAAGGGCAGATCATAGGTTGGTATAAATCAGTGCAGCTTCACTTGTGTCAACACAGCCATGGTGATTCAGAGCAGTTGAGATGTCAGATATTTTACTAAGAAATTCATGTCATCTAATAAATATATATATCTGCCTTAGAGCCACTTTGTGATATAGTTCCCATGTATCGAGCAATGCATATTTTCCTTTTTATATCTCTATCCTCTTATACATTTTGGAGAACCTAGAAAAATCAAACCATCCTGTATACTCACTAGGTTGTATATTATGCAGCATTTTGAAAGGCATTTCATTCTCCACCTTGAAAATACACGGGGGACTGATCCTCCTCTTGCTCATGCCAATTTTTATGTGCCATAGCTGTCAATTTGAATCGAGCAGCTCCCAGTTTACACCCTAGCGAGTGCAAACAGCATCAGACATCAGGTGAATATATCAGTTTTACAGGGAGGATACTAGAATAAATTCTAATCCAAGCCACATACAGGAAGCTCAACAGCCAGAGCCACATACTTAAGACTTACAGAGCAATATGATTTTCAGTTCAAAAGCTGTTCAGGGTATTGCTAAGGTTGCTCTAAACCATGCACAGGTAACAATAGATTTATTGATTGCAGTGGGTGCCCAGGAGCTTAGAGGTGAGACTTAATAGACCTGAACTATGCTGGGTGCTGCAGAAATACAAAATGGCACGATGTGAAAGCCTGGTGGAAAACTGACAGTGTGGTTTCCTTGCTCCAGCCTTCTCTGCCCTCTCTGGGCAAGTGTTTTAATTCTATGCACCAAGCTGCAGGCTGGGCCTTGCCAGCAAGAGCATGTGCTGCTTTAAAAATCATTCCCCATCTCCAAACAATTGCTTGAATGAATAAAGAGGTGAACTCCCAACCTGGAGATTACTGCTGCATTAATAAAGCAATTGTGAACGAATTGTCTCAGCTGCCTCGGCCAGCCAAGATTATTAAACCAGGTCCCTGATTTAATTAGAGTGCTTAAAACTCATGCTAAAAACAAAAATGCAGCTCTCAGCTAGAACGTGAGCCTTGTGCGGGAAGGGTCACTGCAAAGGTCAGCTCTTCCCACAGTTTATTCATGATTATTGAATCAAACGCTAAGGTGGAACTGGAGGGCTCCACTGCAGGGGGATAGGGAGGGAGAGCTGTTGTCTCTGTGCTACAGCTCTGAGCACTGCCTGAGGCCAGCAGACAATACAGGTTATTTCTGCCTGCCCAGCCACTCGTGTGGAACAGCCTGAAAGAACAGCATCTAGGGTGGATTGAAGAGAAAACGCACCCGCCCCAGAACCACCAGCCTTGTTGCAATGCAAGCAGAGCCACCCCGGACAGAACAGCACGACTTAAACCTTCCCCAAGCCCAGAGACCTCCCTGCAGGGTGGCCTGGGACACACTGACAGGGTGACACGTTAGCACAAGCTGTGTGGCTCGTACAAAATTACTGCCCTGTGCCTCCCTGCATCAGCAGAAGTTTGTGACACCCTGAAGTGGCAATCCAGCTTCTCACCAGTGCCCATTCAATGAGATGCCCCCAGCCTGACCGACAGAAAATGGACCTAAAGTCAAGCCTTGTGACTGCCTAAGCATTACACACTATTTCTTCTTTAACTCTGAGTCTGGATTTGAACTGTGCCTACAGGAAAAAGCCACTGCTGCCCATGACCGTAGCTGTGTGCTGATAGGAAGCTTTTGCCTTTGGAAGAAAATCAATTTTCAGACTTCAAAGGCTCCATACCTCAACTGCTTTTTCCTAGCCCAAGACTCTGCTGCATGTTTTTCCTCAACTGACTCAAGCTGTCAGCATGTCTGGGAGTTACTACAGCATCTGAAAACTGCCATAAATGATACTTCTGCCCCTTCTGCCTGCCCAGCCAGCGTTGGCACCCCAATTGCATCCTCTGTAACACACCAGGGCTGAGACGAGAGCACAAACTGCCTTTAATAATGGCACTGCAAAGAAAGCGAAGGCAAATTAAGCTTCACAAAGGAAAAGTTGAATTATTCTATTGTTATCTGAGCAGTTTCCAAATGGACCCATCAAAGTTTGGAAAATTATTTTAATTGATAGCTACCGATTAACAATAAGATAAATAGAGAGATTACAAAACACCCATTACACTCAGCTGAGGCTGTAGGAAATTTTCTGCCTCAGCTAATTGTTCCATTTTGCAGTTTTAATTAAGTGCAGCCTCCTGAACTGAACCATTCCAGATAGTGTGAACCTGTATATCTCCGATCACCCAAAGTTCCCTGGATAGGCTTTTAACTCCTTAGAACCAGCTTCTGAGCTGAGGGACTGGAGTTGGACAGTAATTAGACTGGGTGAGCTTCATGGTTATGCAGAGAACCAGCATGGAAATGATGGATTTAAAGGAGTATCTCCAGGGTGAGCTACAGGCAGATGTGAGCCAGCTCCAGTCCAAAAGAGGTGGACCAGTTTCAGAGCGATGCTTAACCCAGGGTAACATGCCCAGCTTCTCAGGAGAGTTTACCAGCCTGGTGCTGGCACTGCATTAATACCTCTGTATGGCTTCCACTTCAGGCCTGGCTGACATCCAGCTGGCCCCGAGTGTGGGCAAAGCACACATTCAGCTGCAGACATAACCTGACAGCTCTGCACCATGCAGAGATTTGTTGTTTCCCCATACAGGTTTAGGCTTTACTGAACACACACTTTTCCTGTGCTGGCAGTGCTCTAAAAGCAGGTCCCTTGCACTAGGGAGCCAGGTACCACCAGGCTCATAGGTTCAGGAGTTTGATGGTGTGCCACACACACAGCAAGTTCATTTAAAGCAGGCTGATCACAGTCCAGCCTGGGTGGGCACACGCACCCCTGCCCAGTGCTGTAGCATGGCCTGTTACTCCTCTCATTAGTACAAGTCCTGCTTTGTCATGCTCCAACTGGAGCACCTGGGGCTGGACTGGGATGCTGTGCTGCATCCTACGGCTGGAGGCCTTCTGTTAGAGCAGGGAGATCATCCTGGGGTGGGCAGCCTTACCTTCACCCTCTGCTACCCAAGCAGTTTGTGTCCTTGACAGCTGGGTTATCATAACCACCTCCGCAGCACAGCGAGCTCGTTTCACAAACTGACTCTAATAACTACAGCCAAAATGGCCTGTTCATTGAGGCCAAGGGTTCCATTTACTCCTGAAATGTTACTTGGAAGGGGAAATGGTATATTTAATTAAGCATCATGTTATGCTAGGCATGAAGGATACAGCAGCAGGGCCGTTTCAGGAGACTTGACACGACGGTGCCAAGAGCGGTACCGGTGTCTCTTTGAGTTAGATGGGACTCTGGCTCCCTAGAAAAGCAGTGTTTGTAGCTTTCTGCAGGGCCTTTCCTCTGCTCCCTCTAATACTGGTTGCTCTTGGGAGTTAGGAAAGTCTTTTGCAGTTTGCCACTGACTTGTTATAAACACCCCCAATACCTGCGGTCCTGCCCCTCCGTGTGTCCCCACCTCCACCTGCACAGTGAGGAAATGGGAAATGCTCTGTGCTCCAGACATAAAATATCCTCTTCACTTTCTAACCTTTCAGCCACTGAAGCTAAGAAAAGGAAGTAGAATTCTTTTGCTGGTTCCGAGGTGAGAATACACAATTGTAAATACTGCTGATACACGGTGATCTGAGAGGAACATCAGGGCTGGTGCAAGCTGGGGCAGGACCCGCTGCAGTTCACAGGCTGGATTAGGCCACTGGCTATGGCTCTGTCAGTCTCGAACACTGAATGCTCTAAAGACACTTAAACCTGTTCCAGCACTGAATGCTCTAAAGAGGAGACACAGCCCAGTGTGTACATACACTACAAGAGCCAAATCTTGTGATCTTCCTGCTTGACAGCAATGAAAAATGAAAACAAGTGGGGGTGCTTGCCTTATCATCCCTGCACTCAGGGCTGTCTGCAGAGAAGTTCTCGTTCACAAAGGGATGATTATTAAAGTGATACGGCCAGCTCCTCCTCACTCCAAGCTGCCTCTGCTCCCAAGCTGGGTCTGGCTCGGAATTCCTCACGAGAGGGATTTGTCTCTTGCCTGTGAGAGGCATCTGTGAAGACACACTTTGAACCCAGACATCCTAGATAGTGAGGTGATGGAAATATTCCCCTATACAGCAGTATTTCCTTGTACCCATTCAACTCCTAAGGTTGATGGTCAGGCAGAGGACATAACTGCAGTTAAGATAGAACGAAATACCAGAACTTCACAGGAAAAGCTCTAGGGAATGAGGGAGAGCAGGGGAGAAGGGTTGAGATAGATAGTTATAGCTGATACAATGAAGAGAGAAATGCAACTTGGAGCTGACAGGGAGGGAACAAATAGGAAGAGCTCCCACAACAGAAGAGAATTGCACATTTGGTTATTGCAGTCATATTGCCCATTTACTACCACAGAAGGTACAAACCTCTGCCTTTCACTGTAAATGAAGATGGACACGGATGTGTGCTGGCAGGCAGTCTCGCACAGAGGGCATTCCTGCACATTAATGTACTCCAAGGAGCCCTGGGTTTGCACTTAATAGGAGGAAAATACACCAATGCACACACGCTGTGGTTGCTCCAGGTCACCCTGACCAAGCCAGCAGCTGGTGCTCTGGGACTGGGCTGATGACATATTATACCTGCCACTCTTCATTTGTTAGGACACCAAGAGTTTTGTGTTTACACAGTAATTCATGACACTGTGTTTAGGAGGAGACAGAGGAGATGCAACGTGTGGCTGTAATGCATCTTTTGGTATGCATAAGGGGATTCATTTTAGCATCACTGTTCAGCAAAGTTTTTAACCATGCCCTTAACTTTAAATAGCAAATAAAAATAGAGCAATCAACAGGAGTCCTTTGTGTATTTATTCACATGGTCACAGATCTTTTTTATGGAACATCGTTTAGAGCACTGTCATACCAATAAAACCACCTAGAGACCAAGCGACAATGCATTTGCATTTCCTACCTGTCTGTGTTACTGATTCCTTGAGACATTTTGCACAGCCTGTACATTAGGTGTGCAGGTGGAATCATGTGTATGGAGTATGGGCACTTTGAGAACTGTCCTTTGTGTTCCTACACTCCTCCTGCCCAGGCTCTCTTTGCATCCTTGATGCTTCTTTGATCACGCTAAAATCAGACTCATCTTCCAAAAATTCAGGTTGCATTAAGAGTCTTATCCTTAATCCCTCAACTTGAGTGTATTGATAAGAAAATACCAATTAAGATTCATATTCCCATGCTGGACCTGTAGTCAGAGACTAAGGAGATTATGTGATTGCTCTAATTTCACACCCAGGCATGTTAAATAGTTATAACTTTATCTCATTCAAACAGCAATGACCCATGAGCTCCAGGGTCCTTTTGGCCTATTTACAGATGTCCCCTGACCTTCAGCTGAAACAACCTGTGTGGCCTCTCTACCTTCAAAAAACAGTGGTAGCATGCAGTAGCAGTCTGAATATACCAGTATCAAAGTGCTTCACTCAAGTCCTAAAGACAGATCCAAGCATGGATGACAATAATACCAAACAGCTGCCAGCACCAGGAACTATGGCTCTGCTGCCTGATTGCCTGAGACAAGAATACAAGCTAAGGTAGCAGGACACAGCGTTTTCATACACCTGAATCCACCAGGCACATCTAAAACCAGACAGGAGCAATAAGACATAGTTGCAAGAGAGATTTCCAAACTGCGTGAAGGGCTTGCAGCTGCAGGATTTTCTCAAATTTGCTATCAATTTATGTAAAGTGAAATGACAAATGTGGCTTAGGGGAAGTTTTATTGCCAGCCATCCTTAACAGCCTGGGAAAACAGGGATTGAGCTAGGAAATCCTGCAAAGCCTGGTTGTTTTCCCTTGCAAAATCAAGGTAAATCTGGTACGGATTTGGAAATTCAAAAGAACTAGCTCAGAAACTCACAGTCCTGCTGATACTGGCAGGGCAGAGGATGAGATGAGCCTTGTTCTGTTGGTTGGTTTAGTGCATCTCTACTAGGCACCTGAGAGCTGGATGTAAAGATAAGCAATGCAACAACACTCCCTTTGTTCCCGCTGCTCTGACATCTTCCATCCCTCTTCATTTTTTCACGTACCAGTCAGCCTCCAGGCTTCCAGCAGCTCTGAAGAGACCCCCTCCTTCTCTATGGTGCTCCCACTGAAGCCATTAAACCTCTGCATGAATGCCCAGAACTGCTGCAGGGAGCCACTTTCTGGCCAGAGGCCTGGGGCCGCAAGCTGCTCGGGCTGCAGCTGCCTCCCACCGCCCGCCTGCGCAGCACCCAGTAGAATCAGGCTCCCAGGCTCACTTGGCACTAATGTAATATGAAAAGTAGTCATAAAAAATAACAGCTCCAGGCTGTACAGATGTGGAAAAACCGACTCCAGCTTTAGTTATTGCGAGGCATTATTTTTACAGGAGCAAAAAAGCAGAGGGTGTTCTGTGAACAAGCAAGCAGATACATCTGCTGGATGCAGAACCTCGCAGCCCCAGTAGTTCAAGCCCAAGCTTTCACTTGGCATTAGGAGGAAATGAACTAACCTTTTCATTTCATTTCTGAAAACTCCAAACTAATTATCTTTTCTTCCATCCTTTCACTGCCAGGGGAAAGAAATCAGGACAGGACTCCTGGGTTTCCTAGATCATGCAATATTTATCACCTGAAGCCTTGTTCCCAACAGGAACACTTGGCACTGAATCCTTTGTGCTTAGAAGAAACCAGCCAGGGAGACAGGGACAGGCACTGGGAGCATCACCCTGCAGGTGGCCCTGATGGGAACCAGACCCTTCCATTTGTGCAGAGCCCATTCACTTACTGAATGTCAGATGGTTTTTTTGGTTGTTTTGTTTTCTGAGTAAGGACCCTGAAGAGGGAGACAGCAGCAAGAGGAAGACAGAAGAAAAGTAGAAACAAGAAGAAGTGTGGAAAAAAAAGCAAGATTTTTTTTAAAACAAGCAGTCTGGGGGATTAGGATTCAGGCCAGCATTGTCTGCAGCCTTCCAAACCATATGATATATCTAAGGAAAAGGCAGACAGCACATCTGAGTGAAAATTACAGGTGGCTGAATTAATTAGCTCCAAATCCCAACACCCCCAAACATCAGGCACTGAGATTAAGGACTCAAAGCTAGTTTGCTGCTGAATCCCAAACCTCAGATATTATTTGGATTCAAATTGGAAGTGTTGCAGATGGGTTCGTTTAGGGAAGGAGAGATCTGTCTTTTCCCATTCTCCCTTCAGCTGAAGCAGAAAGGCACCTTTCTCTTTCCTTTATAATATGATATTAAAATCACTGCAGCCTTCCCTACCCTGTCTGTGCTGGTTCCCATTAATCTTAACAAGCTTCCAGTTCTCTTCAAATATCCTGGGGCTGCGAGATGGGTATGCAGAGACTCACTTTAAGACAATGGGAGGTGTGCCTCTTTCTATCCTCTGTGCTTGTGGGACATTATGTGAAAGGAATTTACTGTCCTTAAATCTGAAAAAGTCCTACTGTGACTAAACAAAGGGACCCAATGAAAATCAGCATCTGATTTTACGCTGAAACACTGAACAGTTGCCAGTTTCTCTTGATTTTGAGGCAGTCTCTAAAGCTCACCAATAACCACGTGCAGCCAGATTCAGAGAGGTTCATCAAAATAGTTGATGGGCATCAAAACCACTTTCAATTCCTGGTGCCACCATCTACTCCCTGTGATAAGTCACTTGATCCACCTGTGATTCAGTTCTCCCTATAAAATGGGAATAATCCTTGTTTAGCTAATGGCAGCATTGGTAGCATCCATGCTGGTGAGATGTTCAGCCATTATCCTCATCGAAGTGAGCGGAAATCTGTATAGGTTGAAAAGTTCATGAATCTTGCAAAGGATATGACCTGCATCTCCTGCTAAATCAGGTGAGTACCAGATCATCTGCCAGGACCACCTTGTGCAGGTCTAATTATCTGCTGGCAAAGGAGGTACAGAAGCATAACTGGCAGCACACTTGCTTCATCTGGATGGTGCCAAACAAGCTGGTAAGTTCATCACAGCCTGTGTACAGCATCCAGAAGTAGTACACAGGGAGGCAATTAGTGTTCATGTGGCTTTTGTACTGGATGTGCTCACAGGCCTAGAAGATATTTGTGTTTATTACAGCACTGTTACCCAGTCAGGACTGAAAGCAGCCATCGCCGAGATGCTCACTCAGAAAAGGCTTTGATGGACAGAAAACTTGGAAAAGCTCAAACAAGAGAAGGCAGTTTGGAACAGTGTAATCATGTCTCAGTAGAACACTGAGTATGGCAATTAATTATTGATCATGGATCCCTCTCTTTGTCTTTCTCTCATTTCCCAGGGCTCTGCAGATCTGCCAAACTCCAGAGCTAATCGGGTATTTGCTTTCACCATGGGAGTCACTACCTGTGTCTAAAGGACAGCACAACTTACACGCAATAGCTTCTCACCAGGTCTGGCTTTATATATAATCAGGCACACTTTGCAGTCTGCAGGTGGCTCAGCAGGTTGCATCAGATTTTTACCGTTTTATGTTGTGCCTTGACCACACATCCATCCCACAGGGCAAATTGCCAGTGGCAATGGGCAGAGTCTGTTTGGAAGCAGAGTGCTGGCATTCCGCATCACAGTAACACCAACTGCATTCTTATCAGGTTGTTCCCTCAAATCCCTCAGCATCCATGTTAGCTACAGAATCCTCTTGGCAATAACAAGATAAATACAAAACAGTCCTGCATCCAGCCAGCACAATATCTCTCTAGGTTATGTGGAAAGGCATGAAAATCCTGGGTGAGGCTGGGACAAGGGTTTTAAATTCCAAGGTGTTTACAAGAAACAGGCATACACCAAAAAGCTTTTGTTTTCTATAACCAAACCAGTTTGCTTTAAAACAGAAAAACCAAACCAAACAGAATATTCTTCTGCTTTGTTCAAAAACCCAGTGAGCAAAGAGACTTCAGAGCCTGCATCCCCATCCTTTCCCACCCCTTGGAAGGTGAAAGGTGACCTTACAGACGTAACTTATTGCATCGACAGTGCTTACAGCAGTGTAATATTTTCTGTCAAGTGAAATGAGGGTGGAGATTCTCTAGTATGTCAATATGCATTAGCAGCAACAAGGGCAGCAGTAGTCTTTAGCAGGCAACTCTCAGCATGAGCTGACCTGAAATAACTCTGCAGGAGAAGAGAAAGCCAGACAGTACCGGATGGAGACAAGCTGGCTGTCCTACTGCAGCTCTGAATCAGTGACAGTGTTTGGGAACTTCTACTCACACTTTGTTTCACCTCTGCTTGCTGAAACTGGCATCTGGGGCAAGAATCCACTACTATCACCTCCCCCTCCTGCAAGACACTGCATTTCCATTTTCCCTTCTAAAAGCAAACAGCACTTTCATTGCAAGTCACTCCAGTCAGATGTCTCTGCTAATCCCACTGTAGCAGGGCGCTCCAGATGGTGCCCTTGCATGTCCTCCTATGTGTGCTCTTGGCACAAATCTTTGGGTTAGAAGAAACCCCACCGTGGCTGTCAGGAGCCTCATGCTCTGTCACTGTTTCTCTGACAACACCCAAATATAAGCCGAGTTCCTCCTTGTAGGCAGTGTTAGCCTAAGATCATAAACAAGAAGGTTGCCAGCAAGATATTTTTATCTTCCTTGCGTGGCTCGCATGTACAGGGTGACACACCAACACAGCATGAGGGGCAGGGTACTAGAGAGCACCTGCTTCTGCAAACTGCTACAAGATCTACTTGCCATAGAAGTCCTGAGTACAATTAATGCTGTAGATTACTTACTCTGAAGCACAATATGAGCTTGATCCAAAGGCCACTGCAATCTTGCTCAGATATCAATCACCTTTGTGTTAGGTTCCGTATAAATACATCAGTATGACATGAAGCTACAGGGTTCTCCGACTTGTACAAAGATGTTATCCTTTCTTCCTCTCCACACCAGGTTGTAGCAGGCTGTATGAAAAGTCATTCCCACCAGTGATTCCTGCTTTACCTGTACCCCCCACAGATGTCTGTCTGTCTGTGTAGATACTGTTCACAAGCTAATTGTTATCTGCAAATACCTAAGAAAAATACATATTGGAAAAAACCATTTGGAACAGTTTCCATTGAGGGGAAATAGTTCAATTAGCTCCATGTATCCCTTATTCACATGGTGCCAAGGGCAGTGAAACCCAGGGGCATTTCCCTTTGTCCATCTGTCTGTCTAGCTCTCATCTGTCTGTGTTCCCTTCATTAAGGGGACAGCAGGTGGCAGAGTGGATGATGGATGGGCAGACGATGAACTAGAATAGGGTCTACTCATCATCCATTTGTGCACCAGAGCAAGATAGATGGTCATGAAGAGCTTTCAATTTCTCCAAAGGCTGAACCCAACAGCCAGATGACATGTCCTGCAACAGCCTGTCTCAGCACAGGGGCACTAATTCGTAGCCACTGATGGGCAAAGCATTGTTGAGGGCAGGAGCCCGCAGAACTGGCTCAGAGGTGTGATCTCATCTAAACTACATCTCAGGCTTGGAGACCTTGGATGTACAACCAAATTACAGGCTGGACCCTTACATTTGAGCTTCTCACGGATAGCCATGGCCTCCCTTAGGGGAAAAATCCTTCACTGCTTTTTCTGAGAAAGGCAAGTAAGTCTTGCAGAAGGGAATCCTCATGGTTGGCTGTTTCCTGGCAGTAAGAGCTAGATGTTTCTGTTATTTACAGCTGCAGCTACAGATTCTGGACCTAACCCTTGTACTGGGGTACCACACAGGTGTATATTAAAAAATAAACAGCCCTGAGGTACAGCCAGGTTAACAGAAGGCTATGTGGGCAGAAAATGTGCGGGTCAAGAAGGTGGGTGAATGTTAACCTGTGCTTCAGCAGTTACAGTCCCACAAAATACAGAGCTCAAGTAACACAGCCTTCTCACTGGAGAAGCAGGAAAAGGAACCTGAGTCTTCTGTGAAACTTGCTGAGAGCAGCAGAAGAAAAGCAAGTAGTCAGAGGTAGTGATTAGAAAGGAATAAATTCCAAGCAAAGAGCATGTACCAAACAATTTGTTAGTTATTACCTATTCAAAAATCGCCCCTACCTCTGCAGCTTCCTGCACCTTTTCATATGATCAACGACCTCATTCTATACCAACCTGCTCCTATTCTTTCCCTCCACTATACAGGGGAGCAAATTCAGGCTGTGAAGCTTTTGTCATTTTTTCTCTGACTTCCACTCCTCTCTTTGTAAAGGTTTGCAGTGCACCTACCACAGTGATAATATGCATCCTGTTTACGGGGAAAGAAAAGTCTACCTCAGCACTTTTTCCATGGGAGGCAAAAGGGGGAAAAAAGAGAGCACATTTTAAAGCATTTTAGATTGTGACTTCTGCAAATTAGAAAATGCACACTTCTTCCCCAGATGGAATATAGGCAATTACACTGTGAAAGCAACTGCTATTCCTGTCCCTTTTGCCTCGCAGCCTTACTAATGCTTTTAAGATACATAAAGATATATTTGTTCACAGTGAGAAAGACAGCCACCTTCAGCAGTTTGCATCTAGTCTGTAAGATCATGGAATGAGGAAATTGCTTTGCTTTGTATTAGTTCTCATACTAGAGAAATAGAATTCTTTGAAAGCCTTGGAGACTGAAGTTCTCTTCACCCACAAAAGCCTGTAAGCCTTCCTCCATAGTGCTCTTCAGACCCCAAACTGCCATGGGTTTCTGCTGTTGGTTATTCGTAGCACATGTGTTCCTGGGACAGTGCAGTAGTTGAGATGGGTATGGTGTTCCTGTACCAGTGCCCACACAGGCACACCTGAGGGGTAAAACATCCCAGCAGACAGGCCCCTTGGTGCCAACTCTGACCTGCACTCAGCCCTAAGCCAGCTCTGTCAGGTAGTGTGGGATTTATAAATATGTATATATATATTATACACACCTCAGCCCCTGCTGAACAATTTCAGTGTGCAGGAAAACACACCATGAGATAGTTGTTAGCAACGTTGTCCCTCTGATTCCATTTGTTCCAACAGGATTGAGAGAAGACATATGTGAGACAACAGCAAATAAATACAGGAATAGATGGATGGCTAGATCTGTGGATACATAGACAAATACAGACAGATGGACAGATCGGATCTCTCTGGCACATGCCTGTGTATTCCATCTCTCTGCATTTGCACTTCATTCAGAGATGAGCATGGGCACCTCACAAACTGAAACCAAGCGAAGTAATTACACGGATACCTGGCAGAGTGTTTGGATCATCTCCTGGCTGAATGATCAGCTTTGGCAGCACAGAAAATTGGCCTCTACCTGGTAAAGAGGTAAGAAATGCTCTCTCAAAACTTCTGTAGGTTTCTTCTCCCTCCTGCCTTAGCTCCACCTTTGCAAAGAGGTCTGTGTTGAACGCAGGCCTCCCTGCTGTTACAGGCTCTGCTTTTTCCAGCTGCCCTTACTTCTGCGTTAGTGGAGTATTGCATTATATTTTGTTCTCCCTTAGCTTACCCTTTATCACTCCATATGTGATTGGAGGAGCTATCTACCAGCAGCATATGTGTTTAATCAACTTTAATACTTCCACAGACTATAAGTAAGAGAAATGTTCTGGATGGGGAATAATTATCATTTTAATTACATTAGAGAAGATAGTTAGACTGCCAGAGGGTAAAAAAAAGATCTGTGGCTTAGTGCACTACTAGGCTGGGTAGTAGCAGCCAGGAGGTGGACCTGCTTTGGCTGTAAGGCAGCAGAAATACGGACTAAGGGAGCAGATCTCTGAAAAAGCTTCCATAAACACGCAGTTCTGGCTCTGGCAAGAGAGGAAATGGCTGAAAAACTGCTGCATCCCTCTCCCGTCACAGCTCAGAGGTAAACAATGAGTCCTGAAGACTCTGAACATATTGACACAGTACAAATTAATAAATGTACATGAAACATTAGGAATTTACATCTGAGTGACTTTTAATAACAATCAGAAAACGTCCTCTGGAGTGGTCGCAGCACTATCAAGACAGCAATCTGCCCCAGGCATGATAAAGATGGGGAAACTGAGATACAGAGGCAGGATACAACTCAACTAAGGCTATCGTGTGTTAAAGGCATAGCTCAAAATGAAAAGTCTGAATAAATTTATGGAATATCTTTAAAGTTCAAGCTTAGATGCCTTTCTATTTGCCCCGGGGTATAGGCAAGGCATATCTCCCGTTTTTCCTCTAAATCTGTGAGGGTTAGAAACATTCCTTTTCATAAAGAAACAAGTGCATAATGCTGGGATTCACATGTAATCACATCTCTGCAACAAATGCAGCCTTAAGAACAAACAGTAAATATTGAGGCTTGTACTGATAGAATCACAAAACTGGCAACATTATAAATCCCTTTGGAGCCGTTGAATATCTCCTGTCTGTCCTTAAAAGCTTGCAATCCAAGAAGTATTTGCTCAGTAAATTTTACATCGCTATCTGCTCTTGGTGGTGGGAGATTGGTTGCTGTAAGTCTCACCAAGAAGCCTGAAGTGATTTAAACAAGGGGAGAATGAAAAGCAAGAGGTGTGCAGCACTCCCATGGAAGCAAACTCCCTTGGGGTTCTGTGACAGCCTTGACTGGCAACAGCAGCATTATGGAAGACACTGAATTCTGCAGCAGGCTTGCAGGACCTCTTCTTTCAGCTCCAGATTTCTCCCGTGATGGGGCCCTTTGCCATGTCACAGCCTTTGCAGTGTGAGCTGTCAAGGCCCAGGAGTTGTCCCTGAGCAGCTGCAGAAGTGGTGCAGGTGACCTGTGTGTCCATGAACAGCAGGCGGCCACAGAATCTTTCATACACATCAAAGCCCCACCTGGGAAAGCAACCAGATGAGATCAGTTCCTTACCTCTTGATTGGACTGTGTAATTCCCATACTGGCTCTGTTACTGGAGTGCCAACGGATCAGCCAGTCAGGGATTGCAGTGTATTAGCTCATTTCCAAACAATGTCCTCCCTTCTCGGGGCCCTTCTCGTTTGTTTGCATTTCCACCAGCACAGAGAAACTGCTAAGTTAAGAAAAGGGAAAAGGATGCAAGAACTAAAAAAAGAAACATTTTGATTTATTTCAGGTTTGCTTTGGGATTGTTCATTGCATTTAATGACTGGGTTTCTTCGCAGCCCAAAATTACAAGAGGTATAAAACAAATGTTTTTTAAAAGAAGATCACTTGTAGGATTTCCTCAGCCAACTCCTCGCCTCCTTTCTCCATTAGTATAATCATGAAAGCAAGGAGGCTAATGAGGACTGAATTATGCTCCTGGGGCCAATTTCACTCGAGTCATTTCTTTCGACACATGTACAAAGCACCTTAGCTTTTAAACACGTGATTATGTTTTGCATTTCACAGGAGCTTGAAATATACCTGTTTTGGCCCAGTAGTACCAATATTTTACACACTGACCCCTGCAGGGCTAAGTAACAAATACTCATCAGACTATCATTCAAGCAGGGACCTTTTTTTCCCTTCCTTGCTCTTCTGCTGCATCTCAGTGCTGACCCAAGGCAGCCCTTTTACTCCAACTCTGCACATACTTTATGCCAGTGTGTTTATTACAGCAATGCATCCTAGAAAATTATCCTACAAAGACAAAGGAAAATGACAGACCTTGCCCCAAATGCCTACATCAACTGAATCCACTTTTGGAGATGTTCTCTCATTTCTAAGCATACGTTTGGAACCACCCAGGATAAGATTTATTAGGGTTCAACTGTCCCTGATACATTGAATTTTGACTCAGGGTTGATTGGAACCCACATTACCTAGAAGATGGTCTCAATCATGGTCTCATTAATTCTCCCAGGCAGTTGTGCCTGTGCCATCCAAGAGCTGGTTAATGAGTGCTAGGCTGCACCGCCACTGCCAGTGCAGGAATCCAGCGTGCCTCATCTCAGCCTGTTGCACACACTCCCTGTGACTGGCACACGTTTTAATAACTCAGAATGAACTGCCTCCTACATATTTCTGCAAAACAGACAAGGAATTACTCTTCTGCTTTTCAATACCTTTTCTTCAAAAACCACCCAGCAGATTGCACTGTAAATTTCCATTCCGAGTAATGCCCGAGCACTGCCGCGCAGGCTGCCCTGAGCTAAGACAGAGCTCTTTGTTACTGTACTGAGGGATGGGGCTCCACATGCCATCCCATCTTGATTTAGTCAGCAAGCAGCAGCTAAACTCCTCCAGAGACTGTTTGCATGCTTGTTTCTCTATGAGTGCTACCAAAGCTAATTTACTGTAACTAATGTGGTCCTGTCAGTCGTTGTAATTTTCTGTTGAGGTAAAACTCCCAGCTCCACACAGTTCTAGCTGGGAAAGATTCGCTCCTGTTAGAGCCCTGAGACTCTGGATTGTCATAGCAGTAGGATCACACTCTGCCTGCATTACCATCACTGACAGACACACGTACGGAGTAACGGGACTGGCAGCATCCCACTGTCAAATAGCTCGGGGCTGAGAGGCAGCGCCCTGCGGAGGTGACAGCTCTGGGAAAGCCATAAATACATCTGTGCTCAATGGTACAGCCTGGAGAGCAGGCACTGGCATCCAGAGGTGCACCACATACCCTGGGCTACTATAGGAACCACATACTGTGTCTACACAGGGACCCAGANGGGGGGCAAATATTCTATGGGGTTTTCTTACTTATTTCCTCATCTTATGTTCTGTTCCTATCAGTAGGCTCAGACAAGGACCAACAGGAAAATACTAAAATATACTGTGGAAAAACATCTAGTTGCAAAGGCAGAAAAGACAGCCTTGGCTATTAAATGAGCTGGTTAATGTGTCTCCCTGTTCTGTCCTAGTTTTCCTATACAATACTGAGATACCTCGGAAAGTTGGTCCAAATTAACTAACGATGTCAATTTAGAATGATTTAGTTAAATCACATTTAGCCTTATGGGGACACACACATTCATAACTGAAGCAACTTTAATTCCATCTAGAGAGAATGGGTATTGTCAAGAGCAATGAAGTTACCAAGACTTAATAACTTACTTCGTATCAGATGGGGGCTGCCTGTGTGTGTGCTCTTATCCCAACTGGAGAGGAAAATGTTCCCTTTACTGGGGTTTTGCTTTACAATTGGGCCAGGGTGAGTTTGTGCAGTCGGTTGCTGCAATGCAGCTGACAGGTGGTAGCTCTGAAAGCTCTGGAGCTCAGCCCCTTCCAGCCCTACATCCACACCAGCCACATTACATCTCCTTTAGCTTTAACCGAGGTTGTCTGCACCACAATTTAAGGTCATGTAATTAATCTACTCTGGAAGTTAGTTTGCATTAGTTTTTCCATGCCTACCTGTACAAGCAAGCTCTCAGTAATGACTTTGCTGCTTCATCAGTAGCAGGGCAATCCCCATGAACACACATGTGCACAGTTCCGAGTCTGCAAGCCCTCGCTATGGATTTTCAGCCTGAGTATGAAAAATGCCTCCCTTTAATTTCAGTAGACAACTACAAATAATAATCAATAGGAGTTATGCAGATAGGCTGTTGGGAAAGCTGTGCTCTTATTAAGTTTTTATATTAATTTTACATTTCAAAACTGATTTGGTTAATCATCTGAGATTCTGTGTGCTTATCTGAACCTTCAAGCTTCTAATACTGAGGTAGCATTGTTAAAGGCATTTAGCACACGCACAGACACAGCAGGAAAATTCATGGAAGCTTTGTACTCAAATACCAGCGTGTCCTGGGTGAGATTTACCTTGCAGGGGGAACAAATTCAAGGTCAATGTCTCTCTTAGCTCCAAAGCCACAGTTCTTAAATTCTTAATAGGACTTTTCAAAATCTGACTATTTTATTCCAGGATCTTAGGAACAAAATAATAAACAAGCTTGAGTTTACATTTCTGCTCTCCCGTTTGCCATTTCCTTTGTGAAGGCAATGGAACCATACAGACATACACCAGCTGGGTATCTACCTCTCCAGCATCAAAAATCATTGCTCCTTTTAAAAGAACAATTGATACACTGGAGCATTAAAAAGTGTTTTCTATAGTTATGATTTACTTAGCTCATCACAAACATGCTGCAGATAAATACTTAATTTCCAGCATTATGGATATCAGAGGGTGGACTGCTTTCTCTGGTCACAGACTGAATTTATCATTACCAGTCAAAAGCACCCTACGGACTCAGCAGAGGGCAGAGATCAGTTGTTTCATCCAAATGAAACATCCTTCTCCTTAATAGCCTTTGAGTTTGTCCCATCCTTCCTACTTTGTCCCTTGGCTACAAGATGATCGCAAACACTTTCGGGTTAGACCTTCAGATTTGCTTTTAAAGGCACATAAAATAACCATTCTGGAAAACAATTTCCCTGTGATTAAAGATCCGCTGCTGCTAAAAATATTTAAAGCAGGAATCATCCCAAATAATAGACTTGGCAACAGCACCAGAGATGACAGAAATTGCTGGCAACATGCAGAAAACAAACATCAAAAGACAAAATAGAATCAGACATTGAAGCACTGGAATTTGTTTTTTTTTCCTTTTTGCTCTGTGCCATTTTGTTTGTGCATCTTTGTGTAATTCCACTCTTTAATTTGGGTTATTCTTTGACGTCTCCCTGGAATGCACCTACACTTGTGTGCCCCTCATTCCCCTCCTGTTATGAACCACCCTCTTGGTTCTAAGTGGAAAACTACATTCATAGCAAACTGTCAGGGGTGTTCCATTTTGCAGCTTTTATTCCACTTCATTTGCTTTCTTTTTTCCTCTAAAGAAATGTTATGGACATAGCAACACTGGCTTTCTCCTTCATCCCTTCCCTTTCTGAGGGAACTCTCTCAAGACACATCTGCTTGTTAGTTCCTGTGGTCACCCACTGCTGTCACTGCACTGCCCTTTATTGATAATGCAGCTGATAATTGGTTATAATAGGTGTGATCTGAAAGTACTGCTAACGAAGGGCCTGATCCAGAGAAGTTATTTGGATGCCTCCCCGAGGGCACAACACAACCTCAAGCACTAAGGCCAGAGAGTTGGCAGTCAGGGCATCTGACAGAGGATTCGATTGTGTGTCAATGCTATCAATTATTTTTCCCAGGGGTTTAAAGTCACCTGTGTAGCACTATAAACCCACATGGTACTTTGCACTCACCTGTAACAACGCGTAGCTTACACCACGCTCAGAGCACACAGCCCCAGAGCCCTTCCTGAGGAGAACAAGGCACACGCAGTGAGAGATCTCAGGGGGCTGATCTCAAACACTGCTCTGCATTTGCAGCTTGTTCCAAGAGCTGCATGTGGTTAAAAGCACTCTGTATGCCTCAAAAAGGGACTCGGGGGGGTCTGACAACACAGGGATGAGACCACAGTGTAGATCAGAGAAGTTTCTGTGGAATCGGTGCTGCGCTCTGTCTTCTCACGTCAGAACCCATGGGAAGTGCACAGAGCAGCAGCAGAGAGAGATGAACCAATACAAATCTGGGCTTTGGCCTCTCTACCCCAGGGAGCTGATCTCCATTTGTGGCTGTGGATGGGCACATCCTCACTTGTTTTACCATTGCCTCAGAGATGGGGAGGGAATGAAAGGCAGGAGACAGAACAGGCCAAGTCCCACTTCACCAGCTTCTTTCCTTGGAGAATTATATCCAAGTAAAATATGAGACAAAATACAGATACGTCAAACAACACATGCATAGAGTGCTCCATCTTAGGAGCCTTTTCAATTAAAGGGTCTTAACGTGAGACTAGCTAGAAACTGCTAAGAGGTGCACGACTGCAGCATGCTTGGCAGGATCTGAGAAAAACCCTTCGGGGAGTTGAGAAGCAGCAATGAAATCAATTGCATCAAAGCAAGTATAGGAAGAGGCAGTGACAGAGGGCATAAGAAAGGTGAGGAAACAACCTTGCTGAAAGCTAAGTAGACTGAAAGATAACGGGGAAGGAATGTACTCCCAGGAATATCAAGCCTGGATGTAAGGGGAGTGATTCACAGGACTGGACGTGAACATGAAATGCAAAAAAGTGTTTTGTGGGTTGCTGATCTCTGCAGGTCCTGTGAGCATTAAGAGCAGAGGATCAAGGCTAGCGTCGTATTTGCACACACACAAACACCTACAAAAGCAGGGGATTTGGCCAGGTCTGGCTTAAAGCCTGCTGGAGCAGAGGGGAGCTTTTTGACTGGCTTCCAAAGCTTGGTATGAGGCTGATGACCATCTTGGACAGCACAAGCTGTTCTCTTGTTCTGTAAAGGTGCAAAGCAGAGAGATGTGAAAACCATGCAGCCAGTCCATCAAGCAATGTCAGATGCTCCTCAGCACACTGGTGTGTCCAATTAGGAGTGAGAACTCTGCGGCCAGTGCATATGGATATCTGGTAGGGTTTTTTCCCAGGGTCAGAGGATAATGACCCCTAAAGTTTAAAGACCTTCAACACAGCAGTACAGCAACCCTGCCAAATCCTGCTGTCAGTTTGAAGGCTTGTTAGCAACACTTCCCCCGTTTATCTCCCTGTGATTAGCGAGTTTCCAGTCTTGTAGACCGTGTGAAAGAGCAAGCACTAGCAAGGTTCAGATTTCACCTTCAGCATATAAAAGCAACAACATTTTTACTTCATTTACTTGGTTGTTTGGGGCTTTTTGATTTCTCTCAGCAGGAAAAGTTGTCCTGGTCATGAATCTCACCTCCTGAATGCACTAGCAGTAATAAATGTATCTGATTACTTCTACTGGATTTTTTTTTTGAACTTCAGTGGTGTTTGTGCAAACACTCCCCCCCACACACACAGAGTTACACAGGGGTCAGATTCCTAAGCAAGCATAACAAATATCTGTGCAGTCACAGCAAGACATCAGCATACCAACGGGAGCATACAACCACATACAACACCAGTATGAACGCTGCATGGATGTATGTTCAAACAGCCACTTCTGCAGATATCTGACTGCCCATGGGCACACAGCCACGTACAGGAGCTCAGAGCATGTGCTCATCAGCACCACCATCACGTATGCAGGCTCACGTACTTGCACAGCCACGTGTGCCCATCCAGTGCAGTCCCAGACAGACCTGCACGTTCTGTAAAAGAGTGAAAGGTTCAAAACCTTCTTTCCAGAGGAAAGAAAAACATGGCTTGCTATTCACAGAGCTAATCTTTCTAATTAAAATGCTTCTGGTCAAATGCATAGCATCAACATGAATTATTGCAGATGAAAAAATAAGAATTAGAGGTGGGAAAATCCACTGTAGCCTTACTCTGGGTCCTAGGGTTGCCTACAAAGTCTGAATTTGTCCCTGCATTCTGTGCTTGCTATCTGACTCCCAGCATCAAGACATCATGTATACAATAGCTATGGACCTGCCATTGCTTCTACTCTGTGATAGGCTACTTCAGTACTGCAGCAGTTCCTCCTCCCTTCCCAGTTTTACTATTCATATTAAATCTTCATCAATGCAGCAGATAAGCCAACTACACAGAAAAACGGGGGAAAGGAGCTGCGGCTCAAAGTGCATTTTCTTTCAGCACCCAAAGGTGGTGCTGCTGCATTTACTGTTCAGGGCAGTACCGTTTGGCAAACACACTTTCATTATTAAAGAAAACGTTAAATCAAGTTGCCTGTAGATTAAAACTGTGTATTGCTTAACTTCACAAGCCATATTTAAGTCTGACACCTGCATGTGTGTCTTTACCATTAACACATCTGTATTCCTCCTGCTGCTGCTGCTGCTGAGCTCGCGTTTAGCCAGAGGGATTGAGTGGTGCATGGCATGCCTGTTCAGCTGCCTGAGCAAGGTTCTCACAGAAGTGGAAGAAGTACTGCAAGGACAGGTCCTCAGGTCCTCTCTCAGACCATGAGTAGCCTCTAGTCACAGAAGCTGTATTGGTTCACCAAACCCCTTTTCCATGCCTCTGAAGCATCAGTTCACACATTGGAGACTACGGCTCAGGATGGTCTGCAATGGCTGAGAGTGCATCTTGGCACCTTCCAAGCCCTGAACAGAATGAAAATGGCACTGCACAGGCCAAAGACATGGAGAAAAGTGGGGACAGTGAGAAAATGCTGCACTTAGAAAAAAATCACGTACTGCAAGAAACAGGCTGGCAGTTCAGATGTGATGTCATGATCACAGAACGCAGCAAATCCAACCCAAACCATCATAACTAAGAAGGTAAAGTGCTGAATTTTCAATCTGGATGCTTGCTTAATGCCTGACATCCACAGCTCCTGAGCAGCCCAGGACTAAAGATCACTTCATATGCAGTGCGTCAGAGAGGTTTCCAGAGAACAGCATGCCAGAAAAATGGTCAGGCTTCAAATATCAACAGAGGTCAGGAATGTCAATATAATAATGCCAAGCAGTTTTGGGGTGTGCAGATTTCATTCAGCTAATGTTAACGGATGATTTCTGTTCAATATTTAAAGGAAGGGGCAAAGGTTAAGCTCCTCGCCATTGTACCCTGTGGGGAAGATCGCTCTGGTTCCCAAAATGGATGAAAGGAGGAATGATCAGAAATTATAGGGGTCAAAGCTGTGAAGACAAGGTAAAAAAAAAAAAGACTAAATAGAATCTGAGCAACATGAAAAGCGAAATAAAAATTCCACACTGTATCTTCTCCAAAAGAAAATGCTATTATAATTTTTAAATCATCTACTTGTGCTGTGACGCCCACAAGAAATTAGCTGACTAAGCTGTCTACTCATCTATTTCACAAATTTGTCTGATGAATGAATTGCTTGTCTTCATGAAGGAAGGAAACACAAGGACACTGAAGCTGGAGTCTGGAAGTGCAAGATGACAAAAGGAGACTGTATGATGGAAGACAAAATGGCACGTAAGTTCCTGTTCACCAGTGGCCAGGTCAGCCTAATTATGTATGGTTCCCGTATTATATTTTCCCACATTTATTGGTTATCTCATGTAAACAGCTTCCAAAATGGAAATGCAGAAAGTTCCAGCAGGAAAGCTATTCTTCTCTTTTAGTACCTATAACACTGCTGATAAAGACATTTGAAGAGTGAAAATGGCATACTATTGTGTATTGGCCCCTTCCAACCTCCTCATATAAATATTTTATGATTCCTTTGGTTCTATCTTTACCTTCTCATCTTTTGATTGAAGTAAAAGCTGATCATCAGTAAAACATCCCTTAACAGCTTCATAAGCCCAAAGTGCCTGGAAATGCATCTCTCTTCTCAGCATCCTCCTAATGTGGAAAGCTCTCTTCAGCACTGGAAGTGCATGAGACTGATGAAGATTCTATTTACTCTTTTCCCCTTATAAGAACTTAATGAGACAAAATTGGTAGCTCCTAATCAGGCATTGGCCTTTTCATATCTGTGGGTTTTATTTACAAAAGCTTATTAGAGCCAAGCACACTAAGTGATGTGCAGCGATAACCAGAGTATTGCTTAACGATCCCTGGCAGGCAGCACAAAGCACAGAAAATTAAACAAAATGTGATTAAAGAAATGTTACCTAATGTAAACAGAACCCTTCCCCCCACTGTCAGAGACCCCAGCGCCACACATGAACCTGCAGATGAATCCACTGGTTAGGCTGCATCTCCCCAGTCTGTTGCATTGATGCACTGAGACAGGTTTTCTGGGGTCCAGCCCCTGACATCTCCAGGCCTGAACAGCTCTGGACCCAGCTGAGGCAGCTCCCTGCAAGCAAGGCAGCTTTGCTGTCCACTATATCTGATTTTCCTGCTTCTTGGTATTGAAAAAAATGCTACCTACCAATTTTCACAGGTAAATTTGCTCTGTGTCTTCGTTTTCCCCTCTGTAAAATGGAAATAATAATATCTAACTCTATCAAATTTGGCAAGAACTTGAGTAATCTTTTACAATCTAATTAAGAACAGGAAGTGCAAGGAAGGCCCAAAGAAGCTGGAATTCTGCAGAGAGAAAAATCCGTAATAGGCTTCCAAGAGGAACTGCTGTTCTTTCCCACACACTGCCAGTTTTGCTTACAAATAGAGCAATAGAGTTGCTCCTTCTCCCTCTGTAATTTGCTGCTTCAGTTTCATCCTGATAAATAGAAACACCATGCTTGCATAGGGAAAGAGAAGTTACTGTATCATAGGAAGCAATCACACCATACACAAAACAAGCACTCTTAGTAATTAAACTAATTCCAGCCCCCTTTCTCTGTTGCCTTTCAGCATTGCACCGATGGGCTGTTTATCTTTGGCACAGCAGAAGCAGCAAAATGTTCTTGTAGCAATTCACTCACAGGAGGAAGGGGAGA
The DNA here is from genome assembly GCA_013398125.1 of Aegotheles bennettii. Classification (NCBI taxonomy): domain Eukaryota; kingdom Metazoa; phylum Chordata; class Aves; order Caprimulgiformes; family Aegothelidae; genus Aegotheles; species Aegotheles bennettii. Next base: position 647,383 of record VZRW01002369.1, on the reverse strand, counting down.
GACAGCAAGGCTGAGGACAAACATATTCACTCTTTGGTGTCACCATTGTTTCTTGCAAATAAATACTTGAACAAGGATCAGGTCTCTAGGTAATTGTCCAGGTGGCTATTTTGATAGAGACCTGTCAACTCGTTTGTAATATTACCAGTGCTTTGTGTTCTATACAGATGTTTCTCCAGTACTGTAGCTGTGCTCCAGCTGTGCAGAAACTTGCATCTTGCTCTGCTGCTCCTGGCTAAAAGGGGAGTTTCTGCTTTAGAGGAGCAGGCTCTTGTGCTGATGGACTGAAAGTGATCTCAAAAGAGTAAACAGTTTGAATACAAAAATAAGGAGAAAGAACTAGCCAGCTCCTTCCTAAAGCAGATTAAAATATTTGTCTTGTAATTAATACACTGGGCATAAGGACAGTGTGTTGGCAGGCAATTTCCAGCTCTGCCATACACTCCATATGGGATCTTGTGTGTGTGTCAAAGTTCAGTGTCACCTCACCTGAGCAACAGGGATGCTAAATCCTTTGTCTGAATTGTCTACTTATATAATAAATTATTCCAGCTAGAGGCTGTCTTTTATACATTTGTACCAGACTGACCTCAGCTGAGGTTCCTGGCTGCTGCCCTAATACAAATGGGCAGTCGAAGGAGCCCAGGATAGGCTGTCTGGATCAGAACCCTAAGCTTGCAAAGGTGATATTTTGGCTTCGGACCCACCTCTGCAAATAAATAATTGATTGCAGTAAATCTGGATGCAAAACAGAAGGAGAGGTGTTAGCACACTGCCCTGGTGAAGTTAATCTGCAGTCTAATGGACCCTGCATTGCAGCTTGGTTCCTCCCTGACCTTCCCTCAAAACATGTAGTTGCTGGAAATATGGGTCTGTGGCTCTGTGCCCATTCCCCATTGATAGACACTGTTTGAGTGCTCTCAATTTGCATCTGTCATTATCTTTTGTGCGTGCCGAGGTCTAATGTGCAATAAATGTAAATGGGTGATGTATATTCTGCATTTTATTAGCTCTCATTTCTCCTTGGCACCATACACAGTTGTTATGCCTCACAGGAGCTGCTTTCTGGTGGACCAGAAAGCCCCCAAAATGGAGTTTGTTGATATTGTTATTATGTATTTTCTTTTGAAAAATCAAGAGTAGTAACTACAATTATTAATGAAATTATAAACTGACTTTAAGCATTGGTTTCAGTTAGCTTTCAGCAGCTTTGACTTGAGGCTTGTCCAAAAGATCAAAATCTCAGCTAAGGCCTCCTGGTGTGTTGTTCTTTTGGCCTGAATGTTCAGAACACACAGGTAAATTGTATTCTCAGGCACATCCCATAAGCCATTAGAAAGAAGCATTTCTATGTAGTTGTTCTTGTGGTTTCTACCTTAATTAAGACATATCCTCTGTCCACACAATAAATAACAGAACATTCTGTCCTGCCTGAGTTTCCCACTGGTGCTTGAAACCATTCCTTTCATCTTCTAAATATTAAGGGATGAAGGGCTAATATACAAAAACATCACTTGCTTTGAAGCCATTCAGACTACAAACCTGTAATTCAGGCGGTGGTAATGGCCACAGCCTTGCTTTTCACCAGATCATTTATGCCACTCTGCAGGGAGGTTTGCACATCCCCCTTCCTCTCCTGATGCATGTTCTCCTATGCAAAAAACCCTTCTGTGCTTACAGCCACCCAGCTGGCATTCACAGCACATGGAGGAGAGGACGAGGCAAGGGGATGCTCTATGGGGAGAAGCTGTAAGCTGTTTGCTCTGCAGCCTTCTGACCCTCAGTGAACACACACGCTGTGCCAGGCATGAGGGGTCTCCCAGGTTACACATCAATTGTATGCAAACACTGGTTTGTTGGCCCTAGCTGTTGCAGCAGGAAAGAGGTCTTTATTAAATGTGCTGAAAGACTGTAGGCTCTCAACCATCACCTTTCCTTGGCCTGTAATTACATGGGCACATTTAACAGAGTCTCTCAGCAGCTTTGCTGCCTTCATCCAGTTCCCTCTGTCCAACAGTGAACAAGAAAGTCTGAAATCAGAACCTCACCATGCGGTTCCAGTCACAAGCTGCACTGGGCTCCCACAACATAACTGGGAAATGGATACATCTCCATTGAAGTCTGGTGGGTTTTATCAGTTCCTGTGAAGTTTGTGGAAAATCACACAACCTTCCTTACGTTTCAGATTTCCCACCTGTCAAATGGAAATAATAACCCTGCCTTTCCCCCCACATGTGCCTCACTCATGTCATCGCATTGGTAAGGAACGAGCTCTTAGGTTATAGAAAAGATTCACTATCAAAGTAGCTGCAATGGTTTAAATTGTTCTCTTGACAAAAGTTACTATCCTTAAAGCTTTGCTGGTAAAAGAGAGCACGTGAATTGTCTTCATATGCTCTAGTGAAAAATTTGGCTTAGTTCTAGCTGCTGCAGTAGGCATTTTGAGCTTAGTCTCTTGCACTGATTTGGAGCATTGCTACATTTTATTGTGCTGGAAGCAGTAATAAAGGCAAGGATATAATATTTTAAACTGCTTTTGCCCTTTTAGCAATGAACATCTCTTGGTGTTACTCTCCAGAGCATTTGGTACCATTCACTGCCTTAAGACCTGAGGCTTTCTGGGTACTTCTGAAATACCAGGTGTAAGTGTATGCAATTGATAAAAGGTGCCCAAGAAAACCAGTAGCAGAGTTATACTTTCAGCACTTGATCTCAAATGAAGTAAAAGGCTCTAGTTAATAGAATAACTGCACCTATTCACAGTCATGAGCCCTCAGTGTCTTTTTATACCAAGGTCTTGTTAGCAGGAGTAGAACCACAGCTAAATGAGCTGTCAGTTGTTGATGAAGCCTTAGGAGAACTTGCAGGTTTCTACCACGGCTTTGAGACAAGCTGTCCTGAAGATCAGCTGCTTCCCAGACACACAGAGGTCCTTTGCATTACCCCATGGGCAGAGAATTATTGATCAAATGTTTCTGAACAGAAGCACTAGAGAAGCAAACCCTCATGGGTGCACAGAGGGTGCTCACGTGTGCATTTGTATTCTCTGCAGATAACTTGGATCTCAGTTAATTACCACTCTTATCAAACCAAGGAAGGCCAGATGGGTGCATTCTGCTGACACTTTCATCAGGTCACATTATGACACCATAAGAATTTGGCAACCAGGGAAGAACAGCATCTGCCTGTAGGTTGAAATGATGCCTCAGAACACAGGTCAGGATGGAGTTCGGAAAGAACAGTGGAGAAGTGGGTGCCCTGGGACTGAGAAGGGGTCTTAAAAGCACATGAGTGCTAATAAAGCTCTGGACTGCATTCACCTCACAGAAGAGGAGCCGCAAGTGTCTCAGGTTGGCAGACAATAACTGTAGGGTTCACTGCAGAACATCTCTTAATGCTTCATACAGGTGAGCTCTGGTTCTGCTGGAAGAGAAGTCTGAGCCCTGCACACAGCTGTTGGGGACCTTTCTAGGCTGAGACATGGCAGAAGCTACACCGTATTGCAGAAGCCTTGGAAGTGGCAAAGCAGCTGGTGTGTGTGATTGCTGCTTATCACACTAATCACAGCAATCTCACTGACTCTGCTCCCCACATCTGTCTCAGAATCCAGCTATTGCTCTTTGTGTTATACTTTGAATATTATCTCTAAGGGAGAGCACGAGTCCAGATTCAGTCCCAGCCTGCCCCTGATCACTGATGACCATAACAAAGACCTGTAGTTTATCTTCCCAGATACTAATTGAAGGATTTCAAAGCTATATTAATAGTGCTGTTAGCAATTAGTAATTTTAGATTTAAGATTTTTCATGACAGCTACCGTATGACCATTCCCATTATTCCTACTACAGCTAATAGTAATGCAATACATTTTTACCCTCTATTTCAATATCAAACAATCTGTCTGGTTATTCCTGTTCAATCATTTCCAGATTCCTGCTCGTCTGTCCTTGGGAAAGTTGCCACTGACCTATTGCTATGAATTATTGCACATTAATTTTTGCTGATTATGTTTTGAACCCAGGAACATGAAGAAAATTAATTTGTAGAGAGCATTTGCAGCCCTGTGTAGCAGAGTTACACCTATGGCCAGGTTTGGAACATCTCCAAGAAACTGAACCTCACTATGCAATAAAGAAATGGGTGTCAAGAGACCAGTGGAAGGAATGATCAGAGCCCTGAAGGGATTTTCAGTCAAAGACTGAAAAGATGGCAGGTAACAATCTGGACTCACTGGTTAGTCCTTTTTGACATTGACTTCAGTTAGGACCAAAATTTCAGCTTGGAGTTGTTTAGCTTAGAGAGATTAAAAAAGTATTCACATGTATGTATATTATGGGGATATATATAAATGTGTATGTGCAGGGTGTATCAATGCCCATGGGGCTTTAAAACACTCTGGTTTTAAATAAAACTTTTAAATAAAACTATGACCCACCTTTTCATTTAGACTGGGCAATACATGCAAGTATCCTCACTGTGTCCAACACCTAACCCATCTCTGCGGGGTGACTAGAACCTGGCTGCACAGATTTATTCACTGAGTTGCTGCCTTACAGCAGAAATCACACCTTCTTTGGATCTCCCGAGAGCAGACAGTCAGGAAGCTACATGTTCCTGTGCAGCAGAAGGATGTGGTGTGCAGGGCATTCCTTGAGCGGGCAATAGACCACTGGCTCCCATTCCTGCTAATGCTTTCAGGAACTCATGGAGTGAGACAGACTTACTCTGGATTTGGGGAGGCGTACATGGGAGCAAAGCTAAGACAAATGACAACGTATTAAAGCCTATTACTCCTATCAGTCAGCCATACAGTAAAGATGTCTGGCAGTTTAATTTTCTTTTCACTGATTACTTGCATTTCTTATTCCATGCTTAGGACCTACATTTAAATGCAATACTGGGAGGCAGGTAGTTCCTCTCCCATTTCCAGTGAATGCTCAAGCACCTGTGAGCAGGATGCAGTGACAATAGGCAGCTCTGTGGTTTCCATGGGTAGCATTGCCACATTCACTTCCTATCACCATGGATTCAGCTGGCATTAATAAGCTCCTGCCTGCATAGACAGAGCTGCCAAACACATGACTTTAGACGTGTGCCTGGCTGCACCCCGTGTGAGTGACTCACTGCTCTGGAAAATAGCTGCAGGGCAGAAAGAAAGGGGCACTGGCTCCTGTGCACTCCTGGCCAAACACACACGGAAGGAAGGAAATAAATATCAGCTTTGGCAAACCCACAGGTAGCTCTGATCATCCTCATGTAATAACAGGACACTGATGGTCTCCAACTGCCAACATTCACTTAGGGAGGAAGATTCAGTGTGTATAGGAGTCAGATTAACTTATATCCTCAGGATACTCCAGTGAAAGAAAACCCCTACGGGGTATAAAAAACAGATGGAGAATCTTTTGATTCCGTCCTACATCACACAATGACAAGGTGCTGCCAAAGCAGGTCCCGCTCCACTGCAGTGAGGAACAGCCACAGCACTTGCTCCAAACTGAGCACTGGCAGGAGTTCCAGACACCCAGGTGTACAGCTGGGCTGTGCCCCAAGCCCCCTACAGCAGGACACATGCACTTACCACTGGTGTCCTGGGGAATGCTCTGAAAAAAGTGCTCTCTCGGAAGCTTAAGAAATAATTTTACTGTAAAAAATCAAAGCAACATTTTTTCCCATGTTTTCCAGTGCCTAGAGGAGACAATGCATCAGGCAAGAGGCCACAGGATTTTTTCCACATGAAGACATCCACGTGCTTAGGAGATGTTATACTTACACAGCGAAGCCACAGAAAGCACTTCATAAAAATAACTAACAAACCTCCTAGGAGTACTTTCTGGGAAAACCAAGCCTTTTTGAATAATATTCCCTTCCCCCCTGTTTTAACTTGTTGCCACCTTTTCTTCCCATTTCTATAGAAAAGCAAGCCCTCTTCTCCTCTGTGCTGATTGTCCCCTTCCCTTTTCCATTTATAAAAACAGAATATAAAAACAAATGAAGGGTGGAAAAAAGAGAAATAATATTTTTTCTTCCAGAGAAAATTCCCATAGGAAAAATAGAAAACTAGTTATTCCCTTTAAGTTATTTCCCACACAACAGCTATAATTTTTCTGACCTTCAGACAGTATTTGCTAGGACATGGTGATTTTTCTCTGGGAACACACAGACAAGCAGCAGCAATATACTGAACTAAGGATGCCAGATCTCCAAACTTTGGCTCTAACACTAAATCACAGCTTCCTCTTCCCAACACCAGTGAGTAGCTATTGCAGCTTTAAGGCCACACAGAGCAATCATTTACCCATCGTACGGTCTAGATGTTGCCTCTTTCATTGGCTCACACACACACACACCTTCCAACTTTTATTTCCTCCCGCAAACTTTTGGACATGTTTTCTTCCCCTCTGGCTGCCACGGGGACCTCCTGCTGTAATGAAGTGACCCTCGGTGTCACAGGGGCAGGTGAGTGCTGGCAACCAGCCCGCTCCTAACAGCAGGGAGAGAGTCCTGTGTTCAGCTCAGCACTCACCAGTTAGCTTTCATTAGAGATGGAAACACCTGCCACCTCCACTGCCTTTTTATTCCTTTTGATCAGGACATCTCGCTCTGCAGTTATCAACCGGTCCCTTCAGCAACCAAGTGAATCTCATGCCCAATTACCGGCTGCAAATTGGGAACACATCAGTTAAATCCAAGGGCACTACAGATAGGTGATTTTTTTCCCAGTGCAGAAGACCTGTACAAAGCCCACAAGGCAGTTGAGATTTCATCTTTCTTCTCTATTTTGAGGACCTCGACAGTACGTAGGAGATACGTAGGCTTCTTCCTACTTTTGGCCCTAATTCAGCGATATAGATTAGCAGGTACTTGCCAGTAAAGTTGGCTTTAAACTCTGGACATATGTGGCTGACTAGAACACCAGCTAAAAGCTAAGTGCTTGATTTTTGCCACACAAGGGTCTGAGAAGGTGTTTCTATCTTCTTTCATATGGAAATAAGAGATCAGGTCCCATTGCCTCAGCTGGGATTGTGCAGCCACCTTATAAAAATTATTTAACTAATCAAAACTTCAGCCATTATCAATGTGCTGAGATCATTCATCTGGTCATAGTAAAAATTGAACTCAAGTATCAAAGGTATTCTTCATACAGAGAGGTCAGTTTTCTCACTTGACTCACAATTATACCAGAACCATTACACTGGAAATAGTTATTATTGAAATAAAATGGATTTTAAGGTTCTTCGTAAATTACTTATTTTATGGATCTTGCAATAAAACTACCAAATAGTTTAATCATATACTAAAAAGGCTAGAACAAGCTAATAAAAAGGAAGCATATTGTGAAGGAGGGGAAAAACAATGCCAGCAATCTGCAGTTTAAAAGCTAGAGCAATAAAAAGCCTTGGGCATCACTTCTGGGGCAGGTTCACCATAGGTACAAATTGCACACTTCTAGTCAAGATCTTGGGCTAAGCTAAGTTGAACCAGCTGAAAATTTACCCACAGGAAGATTGCCTTGCTCCCTCAGATGCAAGCGAACAAAGCAGAAATTAATACAAGTGATTAAAAAAGACAAGACTAACATTTCTCACACTTCTGCACAGATCAGAAGCTGAGGGTGATGAGAGAAACTGGTTTGGGATGCAGAGTCAATTGGCCTGGTCATCCTTAAGATTTGTTTTTGTACAAAAGGTATCCTGCATCATTATTATTTTTGCTTAGCACATCAATCACTTCTCCTCTTGTGTTGCCTTATGCTATTGCTTGGTCCTGATGTTGCTCTGTTGGTGTAACTGTGTGTGCCAATGCAGAGGGCATGCGACCTTCCCACTGCAAGCTGTTCCCACTTCACTCCCTTTGCACCAGTGTATGCAGTTCAGCTCCCCACACATTAAGGCAGGCACTATTTAATCTCAGATTCTCCTCAGGGACATGTCTCTCTCCTAAGTCTCCCCATAAGTCCCCAGAATAAAATGAAACAATTGTGATTTGTATATTCTCACAAATCCTCAGGTCTGGAGTTAAAAAAATACAAACAGCTCATAGGTATTAGGACCAAATAAATTCATTTAGCACTTCATGCATTTCATCTTTGATCATGGCATTTCTGCTATAAGGATATTCAAATTAAATCAAAGCGAAAGAGATAAAAGCCAGCTGACTTTAGTTAATACAACCATCCAGGGAAAAAGTACATATTTTATTACTGCATCTGGGTTATGGATGAAGGGAAACAGAACACTGGAAGCAGAGTGCTCTGCAGCACTACATGGGGGTAACCCACCCCTGTGCAACAGCCCAATGCAATGTGTCATGTTGGTCCCACTAAGACCTGTTCGGGGGATAAGGATAAAGCCTTAGGAAACTACTCTGGCAGTGCACAAAATTGTTGTCAAATGCAAACTACTGTAAAATGCAAAATACTGAATCCATTATTTTCAGTTGCACATTTATTGCTTCTACCAGTCTGCAGTGTGGGAGGGCACAGTAACACCATCACGCTGGGCTGTCTGCAATTACGTACCATTTCGCTCAAAAACCAGGGGCTGGGGTTACTGAAAGATGTCCCATAACCACGGTACACCTAAGGCTAGTGAAGGATTCTTCCTGTCTCACCTTCCTCCTTGCATGTGAAACCAGTTCTTTAGACATGTGATGGAAAAGTCAGCAAAAGCTCAGCGTTTGGGGTTCCAGCGTTCTCATCCTCTGCCACAGAGATCTGTGGTGCAGATTCAGAGCCTTAATATCTTTACTCTTGCATCCTTTTATAACTCAATTATCTATTTTATAAAGTACTTATGAAGATCAGCCTCCCAGTAGTGTGGGAACTGTACAAACAGAACAGAAAATATAAAACAACAATAAAAAGCTTTTTACAAACATTGTGGATAGTTGCACTGCAAACCTGTCTCTTAATGACTCTACACAGAGGAAGAAAAAATGAGGCTATAGAATAGATAATCCACATCAAAACTAAAAACATAGAGCACATTTAAAAATCAAATGCAGCTCTCAAGCACCTTTCAAATGAATGTTAGGTCAAAAATTAGATGCTGTCATTTTACAGTCAATATTTTAAAATGACAAATACATTTCAGGAAAACCATACTGTATTCATTGAGAATTCCTGAATCAACATGAGCTAGAGGAAAGCAGATGCAGTGAGGGCCATCTGGAAATCACTCACTTGTCCCCAAAATCAAAATGTTAAATTCCTCCCAATGGTACCAGACTTTTGAGCAGCTCAATTAACTGTAAATCTTCTTATAGTTAATTAATCGAATTAATAAGAACAACAAAGTATTTAATATGGCACACTTTAATGACAAATTCCAACTATTTTCTTTAATTATTGACTTTTCATTGACAAATTATACAAGCAGTTCTTTTCCATATCCTTAAAAAAACTGGTCAAGGAAAAGACCACACTGCACTGCTCTTCCTTGCCTATTGGCGGTTAGAGAAGGTGCTGGTACAAGGCCATTGAAGCTGCTATTAAAAGGACATGGAGGCAAGCAAAAAAAATTATATAGTCAGTCTTGCTAAATTAGTTTACCTAAAATTGTATGTGTGAGTGATTTTAATCAAAATCTAATTTCCCCTCTTTTTAGAGTAACCGAAATGAGATTTTTCTAATTTACTTTTCGTGGTTCAAGTTTCTCATAATTCTTCTATGGTAGTGACAGCACCGTGAAAAGCGTCTGCTGCTACAAAGCATTAAAAAAATTAGATTTTCAAATTGATGTGCTAAATTAAAAATGTTTAATGTTTCTCATCAAAGGCACAGGAGTATGCATAGGGCCTTCGGTACAGTTAGAGGCACCAGACTTTTTTCATCTGTTTCTTTAATTCTCATCCCAAGGCAACTCTGCTGTGAAAATTAACAAGCTACAAGCAAAAAGTGTTGTAAAATAGTGTCTTTGGAGAAACTACCTTTTCATTTCTTCCCCTCCCCATTGCTGGTGTCACCTTATGGATGTCATAATAAAAACAGATGCAATGTTCCCTTTCCTACTAACTTCAGATGGAGTTTCAGTGAATTCTTTCAGAGCATCCGAGCCTCGGGGCAATTTTCATTCTGAGCTTGACTTGCCAATTCCTGTGTTTTGGGAAATCACATTATTTCTGTAAATTGACTAAAAATATTATTACATTCAAATCTGGGCTTCTGACCTCAGCAGCTGCCTGTAAAGTAGCTCCAAGTTGGAATGGTGCTGCTTGAGTAGTTGCTGACTTATGTATGCTTTAGAAGTTTCTGAGGAAAGGTTTACACAGTGTAAGAAAGTCCTTGGTAGCAACCAGAGATTGCTCAGCTGCTGCCCGGCAAGACAAGAAGCTTGGAAACACGGAGCACGTTAGCTGTTGACTCTGGATTTATGCCTGGGTTTCCTGCTGAGCACAGCTGATTTAAAGAAGCTGAGAACATCTTCAATGAAATGGCTCCACATACATGGCCATAACTTGACCACACTACTTTAAAGCATTTTTCCTTTCAAGGGAAGCAAATCAAATGCCAGCAGTGCCTACTGGCCCTCTATTCAGCCATGGCTTTTTTGCAATCACAGCACTCGCTGCAAATAAAAATGACAAGCACATTTACTACATCTGCATAAATATAATTGCTTTGATTTTAATGAAGTTTTTTCTGCCTAAGACAGGCACAAACAACGTCTTCTGGTGAGACAAGTGCCACCAAAGAGAGTGCTACGTATTTCTCAAGTCCAAACTGTGTAAGAATGAATAAAAGACTGTTCTGTCTCATCTCATCTTCCAATACTTTACAACTTGGTAAGGAAACACACAGAAGAGGATTCTCATATTGTGTACATTAGATGCAAGCCCTCTGAGCCATGGTCTGTTCCTCCAGCTTCTTTACCAGCTTTCCAGTGATTGCAAAATATGACCTTAAGAACTTTTCCCAATAAATTCAGATATAACCTATTCTCAAGAGCTGTTTGTGGAGTAGGTGGCACACCTCAAGTGCTGCCTGTCTCCAAACACACTCACTGCAGAGCAGTGGACAGCATGGCAACATACCAGGAAAGCTGCATTGGAGAGAACAAAGACTAAGAGATCAAGCACAGAAGCAATGCCCTTTGTCTCTGTAAGGGGAAGGGAATTTCACCAGAAAATACAAAATTAGGATCATCCTAAGAAACAGTCTGTACCCTGTGCTAGAGAACAACCGCCCCCTCTGCCCCCCCTGATCTTACCTGTCAAGGAATCCATACCCACTACCAAGCAATCACTTAAACTCTGAGCACACAAACAGTATAAGCTTGGAGTTTCTCCACTCCATTAAGATTCATCAGCTGCAACTAAAAACGCAGAGTCTGGATGCACAACACCCCTCCCCAGCTGCATCACCGTTAAAACTCAGCCACTCTCCATCCCTCCCTTCTGCTGAATTACCAGCAATGCTACATTTGCTTGGAGGAACACAACAGAAAAGAGAAAGCTATGACTAGCATTTACCATCTATTACTAGCCACAGACAGGAATGAAATATTAGACTAGTAGGTCAAAAGCTTATCTAAGTGTGCAATTCCTATCTAAAAAGCAGCTCCTTAATTTAAGCTTTCTGTTTAAACTTTTGATTCAAAATTCTGTGCAAACCTAAGGCAGGCCAGCACAGCTCATGTGCTTCAGAGAGAAGGAGGGAAAGAAATACCTGCATACACACACTCTTTATGCCATTCACAATCTGCACATCCTCCTGCTGGTAATAATTCTAACCTACTCATGTAAAACCTCCTGAAACAGTGTTATCCTTCAGCAGGTTGAGATAAAATAAAACATGCCAGACGCGTGCTTCATAGAGCAGCAGGACAGATTTACACCCACTGGGCTGAAAACCAAAGAGTTTTGATGACACAGAAGAAGGCTGGACCCCATTATGGGCCAAGACATCTTCTGGCACCTTTGTCTGTCCCACGGATCACTAACACATCTTGGGGGGTTGGAGGAGGCTGTGTATGTGGGGGGCACCTTCAGTGCTAATTGTTTCAGAATAAGCATCAATGATGACATTCAAAACAACACCTGAATATAATTTGAAAGGTGTAGTAGCAGAAAATTAAACACTGTAAAATACTGTCTGCCAAATTAAAAGACATAATTGATTATATTAGCTCATTTTTGAAATTAAGTGTTGCTAATTGCCAGAGACAGCATTCATTTGGTACAGCCATTCTATCTAACTGGCTGATCTAAGTTTACACTACTGACAAGCAACTGAGCCAAAGTTGCTAAATGTTTGTTCTTCCTTCTATTTTTCCCAGGATTTGTTTCCAGGATACACAGAACAGGCATCAGCCCGTCCCTGACCTTTCTACTATCTAATTCCCATATGCGAGAGAATTTATCTGTGTGCAGAGATGTCAAAAAGCTTAAGCACATCTTAGAACTTCTGCAAGATCACAAAGGGGATTAATCCTGCACACAGGCCTGCATTCTGACAGTCAAACCTCTGTTTTTTTAAACAGTTGGGGTTCAGTAACTGCTATCCAAAGACTTTTCATAAATAAAGCAGGAGTCAGACCATTTAAATCCTCCATTATTATTTTCTATCATGCATTAAGAAAAAACTATTTCAGTTTTGGTGATGAGCCTGATGCTTTGGTCAGATTTACTACAACATCAGGCCCAGAAATAAAAGACCAAGAGAAATGGTTCGAGCTTCACCTTAAGCAGGATATTTCACTCATCCTAAAGACATAACAATTTTCTCCAACCATTGTACCTTTGTTCCAGTGTTGGGGATCCAGGCAAGGTGATGTGTCCGGGATCCAGGTGAAGCTAGATGATATATTCCCAAGATGGCAGGAAGCTGCCCCGGAGAGCTGGGTGCGCAGAGAGCGCAGAGCCGGCCTCCTTTCTCAGCTCTCGATGTTCTTGCTGGTATCGTAGGTTGAGTAGTTTCTCCAACTCGCAGAGCACATCCTGCTCCTTCCCCCAGTACTCAGGCACTGAAGGTCCTCTGGTGTCTCAAGCCCTGCCTTTTATGGTCCACCCCCTTGTTAGGCCATTAGCTTTATTATTACCAAACAATTAGCACCTGAGTATGATGACCAGGAGGGCTGCTCTGTCAATCAACAATCAGGTAGCCCTCTGGCCATCCTCTACATTCCAGTATAGATGTTTCCCAACTGCTGAATTCACTAATTAATAATATCTTGAACTAGGCTCATTAAGCGTTCAGTGCAGATTAGGGTTCTTGTGAAAGATTAAGGAAGAAAGAAGAAAGAACCCCTAGAGGACAACTCAGAGCCAGTAGGACATTATCTGTTCCTATATAGCATCTCCCTAGTGAACATGTATCTCCTGCTTTCCACATCCAAACCAGGAGCTTCCAAAACTAAAGAAATCAATTGTTGACATGTGAGAAGTATGGATTAAGTTTATAGCTGTGTTTAGAGACCAGGGGATGAATTAGCCTAATTGGTCTATTAGTCTCAGTTACACAGAGTAATCACCACAGGCTGCCTCTGTTTTCATTAGAAATTTAATTAAGTTTATCAATGTTTGGCTTCTTTGGCCTTGTTTTCCACCATTTTCCGGGTACTTTCCTTCATTTAATCACTATTTTTAGTGGGGTGGAAGGGGAAATGTTTTCCAACTGTACCTTGCTTGTTAATTTTTCATTTTCTCTCTTGACACAAATCTCTTCTTCAGTATCTACATTGAGCATGAGCATTTCTTAGAGCACAAAGGCAGCAACATTAGTTTAGGCGTAGTCCCGGGCACCTGATCCACCCAGAACATCAGTACTGCCAAGTCCAAACCTTGAGTGAAGACAAATACTTCTGATGTTGACCATCTACACTAAGCCACCTTCATCTTTTCCACCCATCTTCTCAATTTAGAGCAGCAGGTCCTTCACACAAGCAGACAGCTCTGGAACAAGTCAGGCCAGCTTAGACGGTTCAGACCTTAAGCCAATGTACAACCAGATTTAAACTGAAGGTAATGGAGTTTCACTGATTTATAGAGCATGCAGAGACAAGGTTGTACACACTCCTGCTCAGAAAGTGAAAAGTCTCCAGCCTTAGGGGACTTGTTCCTAAATAAGCAAATGTCTGCTCTGAAAACAATAGCTCTGAATTCTGTTCATCGTGCTGCTTCCTGCACATTTCTTACCATGATGCACTGCCAGCAACAGCTCTCACCCTGCCTCCCCACCCTAAACCTAAACATTAAGGACTACAAACACACGACTAATGGGTTGAAGGCACAGTTTTAATCTGTAGAAGCTGGTGGCTGAAAAAAATCTAGCCTACAGTCAATTCTTGTCAAATGGAATAAGCCATGGCATTCTCCTGTAGGAAGTGACAGAGGCTCTGGTGCATCTTCTTCCAACACAACCACCACGGTCATTGGCATGGGGGACTTGTTAATGTGCTGCTTAGCGAACCTCTTCTTGATATCACCACAAGTTAAAAGAGAAAACAAATGCTGGATATTGCTTAACGTTTATCATTAGCACAAGAGGCTGCAACAGCGGCTGCATGCCGTACTAGGTTGTCTAAATTAATCCACTGAGGGATATTGAATCACTTCATCATGGTGGAAAGTTACTGCCTTGGAAAGGCACGCTTTCCCTTCATTAGATTTAATATATTTCTCATTATACAAATCTGCCAGAGCAACAATAAGTCTTGTTCATAAATCAGTTTGCCCTTTTGCTTTGCAGCCTCAGAGAACTTTTATCAAACAAGACATAAATGGGACCTGTAAGACAGGAGGTCAGAGCAGCCCTAACCAGATATTAATATCTATTCATTAAGCTTATTTTAATAGCACATTTTAATAGCTTCCATATAACAATTATAGGTCCTTCCTTACTTACCCCCCTTCCTGTTGGTATTTTTATATCTCAAAAAGGAAAGAAAAGAAATGAATAATTAGATTACTGGGCTTTATTTTTTATACTATAGTAGAATCTCGAAAGGCCAAAAAAGTTCTTGGTCTCCTTGTGTTTGGTATTGTACATTAAAACTGATTGATTACTATTCTAAACTCATTTCTTAACATTTTGATGGAAGCTTTCCAGGAGACCTTTCTGGGAAAAAAAACCAAAAAACATTTGTATCTTAATGCAGCATTTTTGGCAGTTTCCAATAGCATGTCTGTTCACGCATACAGAAAAAGGTGACTGCCTTTGCTCATGGCTTGTTCAGTAAGATACACATCTGCATATTTGTTTCATGACAGCATATCAGTTACTACTCCACAACATCTGGACCAAAAAACTATGAATCATAACACAACTGGACCCGGAAACATCTTACTGGCTTCTACAATAAGCTCCTTAGAATTAATTCTTCACTGGTAGTACAATGACAGGCCAATTTTTAAATAAACCAGGAAAATTAAGGAGCTGAGAATTTAATTTAATTCCCACCCAGATCTGCGGGAAAACCAGGAACTACACCTGGCCCTCCTGAATGTCAGTTTAAGATCCATTTCCACAGCCTAAGCATTCTGTGAATGTAAGCTTCCCTCCAAACATGGACTCTTACATCTCATTTGCCTGTCTGTAGCTCAGCACACCAGCAAATGCTGTGAAAAAGGATTAATTTTCACTTGTAGTCATTGTTAATGCTTAGTTGCACTAACTAGCCTTTTGTCACAGCCTGCTGAGATGCCATTCTACATCTCCTCCACCTATTTCTCTCAGTTTCTGCTTCTTTTCCTGGAAAAAATATTCCCTTATTTATCTCAAACTTTCTCTGTTATGCATGGACAAGTTATGGGCTGCTTCCATCTTCATGAGTCATTTATCTCTAGATTTACTGCCCAACTCCATCTATTTGCTCTCTCCCACACTCAGTATGGAACATGTATCCTCCCCAAGAGGGCTGCACACTAAACCTGCCCATTGTTAGTAATAAGTCTGACAAATAGCTCTGTCCCTCTGACCTATTCTCTGGTGTTATATCGTGAGCCAATTAAGATGTAAGAGCTCAGGAAACCTCACCCTCGTGCAGCTTGTGGGCAAATGTTCTCACGCTCTGGTTCTTTGGAGAAGCCTTAGTGAAGCTGTCTTATTCCTAACCTCCGCTTCCTTTATCATAACCTCTGCAGAGAGGAGGAGCACACAGACAAAGGAAGAGAGCTGCCCCAGGTGTCACATCTAGATTCAAATCACATTTAAAATCACATCTCTTAATTAAGTTCCATGCACCTAAAAATTGTTCCATGCACCTAAAAAGCTAAGTGCCTATGTGCATTAGGAGCCTGAGGTGCCCCACAGCACTCCATGGACCAATGCTTCCAAATTATCCAACCTGTTCTGAAAACACTGCCTCCAGTTTGTGCAATACAAGTAATAAATTCACATCCATCTCCAAACACTGGCTATCTACACTACTTGATGCAAATGAACAAGTCTTCTTACTACAGTAACACCTGCAGAAGACATCCTAACCCATTCACTACCACCCTCTATATTTTTATGAACATATTTCTCCAAAGCATTGGGCAACCTTAAAGCACTGAAGGTACCAAATGAAACATTAAACACTGACAAGAGTCAGAAACTTAGTTATCCTACAAGTTTATCATTGGCGGTGATTCCTGGGGCATTCAAGAGCCAAACTGTTTCTCTTAAGTGCTGGACAACAGTGAATAATTCATGTTTGTGGTTCATTTTTGATGCCCTACTACCACAGTTATTTTTGTCCTTTACAAATGTGATGGCAATTTAGCAATACATTGCCTTGACTTTGTTTTTTTTTCATAAACATACTGCCTCCTGGATGCATAATTCAAATTCACGTCTAAACTGTGAGCTGTTTGCTTTAGCAACAGCTATAATTTAAGCATAACCTCAGCAGAAAGCCATTCTGTGCCATCTCCCTGTAAAGTGTAATTTAGTCTGGATATGCAATCTTCCCCTCTGCCGTTCTAATAGAGGAGCTTGTTTGCTAAATAATCATCGCGGAGTTTTGCTCAAAGCACCAGTTTTATGTAGAGTTGGGGGGGGGGCTTCCCCCTCTTCTTTTCCCTGCCACACATAAATGTTGCCAAGCTAAATGAACACTCTTTGGAAAGCTATTACTGCCATGTAGTTTTCATTTGAAAATGTCACAATAAAGCAATGTTCTTTGATGCCGAGAAGCATACCAGGTTACAGCATAATAAAAACAGCAAATAAGATAAAATGATCCATTAGAAGGGTCCAAATGGCAAGAAAATGACACTTTTTAAAACCTGAGGGATATTTGCCCCTTCTTGGCACTCGAGGGAAAGCAGAGAGCCCAGCCCGAGCCCTTGTTTGAGGGCATGGACCTGTGACCAACACCCAGAGCCTGCAGCAGGGGGAAGTGTGTCAGTCACTGCTCGTGTAGAAACACACATGGAAGGATGAGGGTGGGGACATGCTCAGCATACCAGAGCAAAGGCTCAGACTGTAGAGGTTCAGGTTTTTCCTCGTGTCTAATTTATTAATACAAAAAAAAAATCGTTGCTGTAACTTCAGTGGCAATAGTAGATTAAAGCTTATCTAATGCTGCTGCCTTCACCATACACCTTCATCGTATATGACTTCTGTTAGAAACACACTGCTGTTTCCAGACATGGTGCAGAAGATACACTGCCCTGCTGTCATGTTCCCTCTATCTTGTGCCTGTGTCCTCTGCCAGCAATGGGTGCCTCACATTTGGGCAGTTGCCTCCATTCTGCCGTAAGCTTAAACTACATCTCCCCTAATCCAAGGCTGTGACAGCCCAAGAAGCACAAAGCTGTGACCCAGAGGGTCTCCTGTTGGCTGGTAAATAGAACCATTGTCTTCAATTGTTTCTAAGTAACACACTCTGTCAAGCTGAGATTTCTTCCGGTGTTTTCTCTTCACCAGCACATTACTTCCCTTATTTCTTTCTGTGAGCAGCTCTGGACTTGTCCTGGCATTACAACTGGCTTGTTCCTTTCAGTGTTGGCCAGGGAAGGGGAAGGCGGGGGCTCCAGCTGCGTAGCTGAAGCTGTGTAAGGAATTTGTCATGGTTAGAGACAGTTTTATATTTCCTTAATGCAGTTAGCTGTTCAGATGCTGGTGGGGCCATTTGTCTTATTTAGTAAGGTTTTAGTTCTGAGCATGTAACATAGATTTACCTCTAGGATGACGCTTATGGGTGTTTCATGCTTTTCACCATAGGCTTTGTAGCTGACTAGTTAGGATTTAATGCTACCAATGTCAATAATCGTAAAACTAAGCTGAGTAATGCTACTGATAACTTTTGGCTCCTTCCAGCAGTATGATGGCCAGTAACTCCATCTCCTATCCTTCTAGGCATTAGAATAATGACAGCACATGAATATTTTACTTCATTGTTACCGGTAGTGAAAAACAGTAAACAGCAAAAGCTGTAATACTTGAGACTAGGAAAAGAGGAATGTCTTGTCAGTCTTAGGTGTTCTAGTTATCACAGGAAAAAGGATCTACTTTTGACTCTTACGCTGCCAAAACTGCATTGGTATCAGAGATTTGTACTGTTCAAAACCCCCTCACCTATCTAAAGCACACTGGTGTGAAACAGCCCATCGAGGTTTTACCATCATATGAGAGCAAAAAGAGCTGAATAATTTTAGAATCTCATTTTTAAATTCAGGTTTGGCACCCAAAAGAGTGTCTCTAGTATTAAAATGTCTAATGTCTTCCAAGAGGTTTGACTTTAACTAAAATTAATTTTATAACTATATGTTCATACTTAGAGGTAAACAGGGATATAAAAAGTCTGCCTCAAAGCCCAGTGTTAATTACAAATCCCTGAGGTTGCTAGGAAACCTTATCTTAAATGAGTATACAAGGGATCAGTCTAGATGCTGATATTAAAGAGATGCAGAGGAGATTTTCTCTCTGTCTTATTCCTCCTCTCCTGGCTGTGGTAGGAGATTGATTTATATGAAGCCATGTCAATTTAGAGTTTGAGAAGGAATCATTCCTCTTCTGAAATGCACTAGAAATGCCATAAGGGGTGGGGAGAGTGTTGTCTTTTGTCACATCTATTTTGTAAAAGAAGGGATCATGCTGGCAACTCCCCTATTAAAATGTATCCCTTATTTACTAATCCTGCCAACCCCTTTGACTGAAAGCTTTGGGTTTTTTAAAACAACGTGTATTTCTAATGAAGAATAATAAAGGAAGTGTGGTTATTTCCTCCCCCCTTCCAATGAAGTATAGCTTGCCTTGCTCTAAGTCAACAAGCTTTTATGACCCTGTCTTAAAGGAGCAGTCACAGAATATGAATCTGTTTGAAGTGTTTATACCCAAAGCCAGGTTTTGCCTGTTATCGAGTGCTTTAAAGATGCACAGTAAAGGACTGTAGAGGCATCTGTACGAGGTGGAATGGAGTCCTGCTTGACAATGATAAAAAATAGGAGCCTAGAAAATAAAACAGTCTAAGTATAGCTGGGAGAACTCAATGCACTTAGCTGTGCTGTCAGAAATGTGGGTACCTGGATGGATAAGAGGGCCTCACGTGCTTATGCCAAGGTCTGGCAGAAGTTAATGCTGAATTGTGTTTTAAGTAGTGATACCCTGTCTTCATTTACTGCCTGCATTTACTTCTGGGTATCCCTCACTACTTAATGTAACTGGCATCCCAAAATCCTGAGGTTTCCTGAATTGTGGACAGTGTAGAGGATGACCAGAGGGCTACCTGATTGTTGATTGACAGAGCAGCCCTCCTGGTCATCATACTCAGGTGCTAATTGTTTGGTAATAATAAAGCTAATGGCCTAACAAGGGGGTGGACCATAAAAGGCAGGGCTTGAGGCACCAGAGGACCTTCAGTGCCTGAGTACTGGGGGAAGAAGCAGGATGTGCTCTACGAGTTGGAGTTTGAGAAACCACTCAACCTTCGATATCAGCAAGAACATCGAGAGCGGAGAAAGGAGGCCGGCTCTGTGCTTTCTGCGCACCCAGCGCTCCGGGGCAGCTTGCTGCCATCTTGGGAATATATCATCTAGCTTCACCTGGATCCTGGACACATCGCCTTGCCTGGATCCCCAACAGACAGCTTTAGGGATGCAGGACACTGAAGGTGAGGGCTACAGGAGGAGTTTGTGCCAAGTGGTGTGTGTATGTGTGTGTGTGTGTCAGTTAGTGCTCTTTGCTCCAAGGAGCCTTCTCCCACCTCCTGGGCATTCATCCCAAGCTAAGGCAGGAGGGTGTCCCAGCAGTTCAATTCCACTGGTATGTTTATGCTACAAGACAGAAATAACGATGAAGCTGAGGCAGGCGGGAATTCTCAACGCTTGGGTATTGACTGGGAGCTGCTTGGCAGAGCAGGAGCCCGCAGAGTGACCGAACGAACACACCAGATCGCTCACCGACCACCTGCCCGCCACAGGGCCCTGGGGCAGCCTCACTGCTCTGGCCCGCGGGGCTCTTCCAAAGGCACAAATACCCCATTAACTCCGTGTGGGAGCCAGGGGGGAGTCCTGCGGGGTCTGTTTGTGGTGTCAGCTCCGGTGATCACCCGGGAGCTTCACTGATGGGCGAGGGGAGGCGGCGGTGCTGGAGGTGAGGTGAGGGGTGTGAGGGGATGGGTGACGTGACGTGACGCTATGTGAGCCCGCGAGTCCGGCCCCGCCACCCAGGGCTCCGGGACCCCCCACCCTCACAGCCCTTGGCGGGAATGGGCGGGAACCAATCAGGCATGGAGGAGGCTGAAGGGCGGGAAAGGCGGGCGGTGCGTCAGGCGCGAGGCAACTCCGTGTGGGAGCCAGGCGGTGGCGGCCATGGCTGAGGCGGCCCCAGAGCTCAGCCCCAGAGCTCCCTCGCCCCGTGTAGAGGGGACAGGGTGACCGACAGCACCAGGGAAGCGATTGTCCCCCCTGGTGAGGCCGCCCCTCGAATCCCACAGTCAGTTCTGGGCCCTTCACTCCACTGAGGGGCCCAGAGGAGAGGAGCAGGCCCGGGGGGGCCCTCATCGCTCCCCACGGCTGCCTGAGGGGTGGCCGGTCCCTCCTCCCAAATGACAGGCCAAGAGGGAATGGCCTCCAGCTGCACCAGGGAAAGTTCAGGCTGGATATTAGGAAATATTGTTGTACAGAAAGGGCAGTCAGGTGTTGGGACAGGCTGCCCAGGGGGGTGTGGAGCCGCCATCCCTTGGGGGGTTCAAGGAGTGTTTGGATGTGGCCCCTGGGGGTGTGGTTCAGTGATGAACTTGGCAGTCCTGGGTTGATGCTTGGGCTCAATGATCCTGGAGGTCTTCTCCAGCCAGACTGGTTCTGTGATTCTATGATTATTACAGGCAATTTTATCACTTCAAGCACTGGAGACAAAGCTCTGTAAACAAAAAACATTATGGGTCTGTGCTGCTCTCTAACCTGGATTTCTAACAACGTGTATGGGTGTCTGGGGGGTGAGTAGTCCCTATAGAGAGGGGTAAGACTGAGAACATTCCCAGCAGGTGTCTGGAGTGGATTCTCAATGGGAGATATTGACTGGAAGCTTAATCTGAAGTCTCCTGTTCCCTTGTCTAAGTGGTAAAGTCTTACTCTGAAATAGCTGTGCCTGGGACTGTAGGCAACTGCTCTCCACTTGAAAATAAGTGTTTGTTATAATCCTGTTTGCCTCATCACTCTGAAAAATTGTAGCTGCTGTTAACGTTGGTAGTCACAGGAACTCCTTGTTCTCTGTTTCAGAGCATCACATAGGGGTTGTGCACAAAAGCTCACCTGTTAGTACTGCGAATAAGCTTGCACTTAACACATGCTGCCCAAAGAAAAGGCCATTTAATATTTGCCAGAGAAAGGTGCTGTTTCCCTGGGGTGCCTGATGTTTCTGAGATATATCTCGCTGTTCTGTCTCCAGAGGGAAATCTGGCAGAGTTGTGCAGCATTCAGAAATACTAGAAGCAAAGACAGCACATCTCTACTCAACACAAACTTGAGAGAATCTACTGCTAGCTCTGTACAATCCAGGGATGATCAACAACATCAAGGTAAAGCTTTTGCTTTCTACGTTAGAGAAGCAACTGTAAGGGAGAAGAATCTGAAGGTCTATGCAGATCTTCAGGGAGGGGCTGTGCCTGCTGTATGGTCCCATGCTCTGAGTTTTTACTATGATTATACAAGGTAAAGAGAGGTGAAGGAATATTTGTGCTTGTGGGGAAACTAAGCTAAGCCCTGAGAGCAGGGCTGCATCCTGTCTTAGCCACACAAGTCATTCACTTCTGAAACGGTGATGACAATAGGTTTATTTTGCAAAGTAGCTTTGGGGATGAAAAAGGCAAAATTGCGAGACCTAAAACTGCTTCAGATCTTGATCAGTCCTAAAATCTTAGATGAATTGGAAATGCTTTGACTTCAACTCTGAAGTGAATTTTGTAATGGTAATTCATTTTTAAAATAAAAGCCCTTTGTATGTTAAAGTGGAATAATAACACTTGCAATTTTGTTTTTCTTTTTTTCTCCCCAGAAGACCCCTTTAAAACCACGTCAATGAATTTTTCAGTTAGGATATTCTGTTCAAAACACTGATTTATTTATTTTTTTTTCCAAGTGGCTACTTCTAACAGGTCCATGTGGGAGTTCTGACATTCATTCAGTCCTTTGACGCAGCTAGCAAACAGTGAAGGCTGCTTTATTTTGCCTCTAAATAGCTCTTAAAAGACAGCCCTTTTCGAATACCACAAATTATTTCCCTTCATTGTAGCC
Source organism: Aegotheles bennettii (assembly GCA_013398125.1). Taxonomy (NCBI): domain Eukaryota; kingdom Metazoa; phylum Chordata; class Aves; order Caprimulgiformes; family Aegothelidae; genus Aegotheles; species Aegotheles bennettii. Next base: position 624,721 of record VZRW01002369.1, on the reverse strand, counting down.
TTGATTTATTCCCAGCTCATGATCAGATCTAAATGAGAAAAAGGAAAACTTTCCTGAAGCTGTCCTAATTGGATGGATAGGCTAGGCCTGACTCCTATCCTCTTGAATGTCTAATTTGCATTTTGAGTTGTTCTTGGAAATCAAATGAGTTGTTCTCTCGCTTGCTACTGTTAGTCTTGGGTTCCTATCCAATCTGCCCTAATCACTAGTATTACAATGCAAGCCTTGAAATCACAACTTTGTTTTTCTTAAATTGCCAATTACAATGCAGGATATGGCCTCTGCTATTTTGATATTTCATAGTATCAGTGGAAGATCTCTTCAGCCACAGCTGTCAAACAGAGGAATAGATTTTTATTTAGCAGAAAACACGAATATTTCACTAAGGTTTTAGTTTTATATCTTTGTGTTCTAGTATATTGATTGTTATCTGCCAGACTATTTGGTAATTATTAATGACTTGCTCTAAGTTTTGGGGATTTTGCCGTTCAGCTTTGTGTCAAAGCGGTGTTTTGTCCTGGTTATGCTGCTGGGAAAAGGGAAGACATTTTGTGGAGAAGCATGTTTGATATGTTACTAATTGCAGCCTGTCGTTATGTTAAAGCAGGCTGAAACTTTGGATAGTCTGACCTCTTCCAGAGACTTCCCCCGAAGTGCATTTAATGGCAATGAAAAAAGATTGACAGCCTTTGAGACAGAGGGTCTGATTCTACTGCTGCTGCAATGAGTACAACCCTAATATTCCTGAATTGGTTCTAAATTTCTCTGGGGATACACCTGAGATATGCTCAAGCTCCTGTCTGTCAGGTAATGGCCAGTGCTCTAAGTAGAACTGAATGACCCAGATAGGCTTGGATACAAAAAGATCTGGTTTTGCAATCCCCAGTGATTGTGTGATGGAGAGTTACAAAGGAAGGATCTGTTTTTAATTTCAGCTGCACAGAGACACGGTGGACAAGCCCTAGAGATTTTGAGGCTCATGCGCATGTCTCTCCAATGGTAAATCTCTATAAGCTCTACAGAAACGCTTCACTGCTCCTCACTGCCACTAGCTGATTGAAATGAGGAAGGTTTGAGACACTGGTTTGATATTTAGGGTCTCAGGAGGTGATCTGTCTTGATTAAAACAAGCTTATAGCTGTGTCTGTAGCTTTGTTTTGCTACAGAAAAATATTGTTAATTTATATAGCTAGAAGCTTAACTGAAGTACTGACTTGTGCCCTCTGGTCTTGAAAAAGATTCTCTTGGAATCCAAGCATAGTAATGATTGACACTAATTGTTTTCAGTCATGTAGTGAATTTTATGGATAATGCTTATGTGAATAGATGGCAGGTGAAGGTATTGCAGTGTAATCATACAGCAGTCATATTGCAGTAGCAGTGTCTTTTTCATAAAAGGTCAAAATAATTTGTGGTGATTCTTTTATTTTAAATGGTGTGTTTACAATGGATAAAACTGGCCCAAAAAAGGATTTAATAAAGATGACTTAATCCTCTGGAGATTACTGAGGTGGGAGAATGCCTGTTTCTTGCATACTCTGCCAGACTGATTCCACTGGCAGTAATCTGAATTGTTTTCCCTGTGTCTTTTTTTAAATATGTACTGTGTTCCTTGGCTGGCTTCTGCTTGTGACTTGGTAAGCTGCTTGGCCTTGCCAACAGTCAAGGCTGTGTTGCTGAGTGTTGTCTTCTGGTTTTGTGGCAGCATCTCCTTGCACCACTGAAGAGATTGATTCTCTTCATTTCTAATGACATACAGATCCTTTTCACTGCTTTTTGTACCTAAAGGTTCTTGTGAGGAAGGAGGAGGGAGGAAAATATCACTTGACCATATTAAGTCACAGGACTTCATGTTTTCATCTCTCTTAATTACACAGACTGTTTTTCACCCTGAAGTTAATAGTCTCATTTCTACCTGAAACAGGATTTCAATGACTGATCAATACTTCTAGGGGCAGTGCTGCCCTCTTCTAACAGCACCAGGCATGTGTATTTGCAGACATGTGAGGGGGAGGAAAGCTCAATGCCCTGCTTATCAGTCTAATTATTGAAGTAAGTTAAGCTCCCATGATTTACCCAACCTCTGTGTGTAGGCGGACAGATTTAGAGTCATTTGAGTGGAAGAAAAAACATGGTTTGAACGAAGTGAGGTTAGGGAATACAGGTAAATTCAGTAGCAAGCTGACCAATAGCTTTATGCTGGTGTAGACTATAAAGAACAAAAACAGCAATAATGAAAGTTGCCATTATAAATCTGCTTCTTATTGCTTACAGCTTCAGGCTGACTTAAAATCAACTTTTATTAGCTCCATATTAGGGGGTTGTTTCCTCTGGATTTGATTACTAGGATGGATATATTTGAAATCTGCATTTCCATATAGATAGAACTACTCTCTTATAGCCCTGCTGCATTCCGGAGGAGGCAAAGGAGTTCACCAAGGCTGATTGCTTTTAAAGGACTTGCTGCAACACAGGCCAGGGAGAATGTGGAGGTGAGGCATGTGTTATCTGGAATGAGTCTGCCAGGCACTGGCCCGTAATTGCATGGTATTTTATTTGTATTAGACTAATGACTATGGTCTTTGTCTGAAATAAGAGCACCATTAGACTAGATCGTACATTTTGAGTGGACATGTGAAAGAAAAGATGCTGTAATCCTGTTTCAGAGGAGAGGAAACTGAGGCAGAGATGTAGTTTTTCAGCCTTGTGAAGGATTTAAGGATCCTTAATATGCTTTGAACAAGCCAAGAATATGAAGCTACTCCTCTAATCTCACTGCAAGTAGTAGTTTCCAGCTGGCATGACATCTGGAATATCCAAGTTTTGTTTCTATCCCTAGCACACTGGGAGAACTCTAGGTGAATTGCTTTACCATGGGGTCTTTTTGCTGTAAAACAAGGATGACAGCTCTTTTGTGAAATTTTGACATCTGTAGATAAATACTGTGTCCTGCAGCCTGTGCCAAATCCCCTTTCTTCATATATAACCCTTGCTACAAACACCACCTACCTTGAGATTTTTAGTGACAAGTGGAAAATTGCTCTATTAGCAGAACAAGAAGTTAATCCCTTCCAGCACCAGTTTTTTACAGCTGTGAAAACTTTGAATTGAATATGCAATAACAGGTAGAAATAAATTAAGTACAATAATGTAAAAGTAGAATTACTCCAAATTGATTTTCCCCCCTTCCTTCTTGTACTAATTTTGTACCTATTTGATGTTGCTGGAATGAGCTGGATTTGAACAGAAGTTACTATTAGTGAGATCCCCCTGGAGTCTAACGGTGGAATTCAGCTGAAAGCTTTTTAAGATACATATTGGTGGGTACTGATGCTTCCATCTCTTACCTTGAGAATCAAAACTTACCCTTTTGAATTAATATAGTTTTAGTCTACCTTGGAAGTCATACCTAAACCCTCAAAGTGGCTTCAGGTTAATAACACAGCAGACTTGCTGACATCATGTTCCCTTTCAATTTTATACATCTAAATCTATAGAAAAGCAGAAGTTGCAGTCCCTAGGTTGCAACAGTGGCACAGGACAAGACTACTGTGCTTGTATTTAAGTTTGTTACTGGGTATTACAAGTGAGCTTGTCCCTTTCTGGCAGATAACTGCAGAGCAGTTATGATTTGAGACTTCACGTTTCAGATTGGTCTCTGAATGTGTCAAATCCAGCAGGCGAATGTAAAGGGAGATTTGAAGACTTACTTGTTTCTTGCTGGGGTACACCAGGTCCTCAGATTTCTTTGCAATGTGTTATTCCTGTATGTTTAGTTCATTCCACTGTTACATTGGACTTTCAGACAGAAAGTTGAGATCAACCTGTAACAAGGAGGAAAGGAAAAGAGCTGCAGCTGAAACATGCTTTGCACAAAGATGTGTTCTTTGAAACAGAGAGCTTTGTGATGCTGGTCCTTTGCTGCCTCATAGCATCAAATATTCATTCCATGTCTGCATTTTGATTGTGATAGTGTGATACAAGAAGACATGATGTTGCTTTAAGCCAGAAAAACCACAGAGCTGTCAGAAAGGAGACCACAGCTACAGGGAGCTGTTTCTTCAGAAGCAGCATTTAGCAGGCATGTCTGGTGTAAAGAATGAAAGTGTCAGAAAAACAGGGGGTAGCCCAAGAGAAGATGAAGTTTTTCTGAAAGATGTGGTATTTGACTTGAAGATGTAAAATCCCAGTCCTTTTGTACATAGAAAAAGCAATTTAATCTGTAGTACAACAGACTGCATAATAAACAGATACAGGTACATAACCTGTTAAACCTGAACTGTTGGCTGCTCAACAGACTGCATAATGAAAGGTCCTAGATACAGTGCCTTGAATTACTGCTGGTATAACAGACTGCAGGTAATAAACAGGCACAGGTGTATTACATTAACCTCTTTCTAGAAAGATCAGGAAATGTTATTTTTCCCTCCTGCTGTTATTGGCTCATGCTGGGCTACTGCAAAGTGGACTTGATTTGGTGCTGTTGTCAGTTTAGCCTGGGTCAGTAAAGACTAAGTGTGGTTTCTTTATAACGATTGTTTTGTGATTGATGTGAGTAATTTTGGTAGTTATGAAGACCTTCTTTGGTTTGAAGGGTGTCCACATTGTCAAAGCCACCAGTATAACAGAATGTATTGGTACACCAACAAACCAGCTGCATTATCTGTTTCCTTTCAGCTATGGCTGGGATTTGGCTGGAGGTGCATGTTTTTGAAAGAGGTGGTAGGGGCAGAGGGATTTGTTGCCAGAGCTTGTGCTGTCACAGTTCTGAGAATAAACCATGGCCGTCTGTCTCTGGGCTGTCATTCTGGTGATTTCATGAGAACTGTATTCAAAAGCTCCTATACTTTAATTCTCCTTTTACTGGAGCAGTGGAGGGGAGGGGCACTCAGCACATTACTTGTGCTGACCTCTCCTCAGCTCATGTATTTACCACAGTTTCTGGAGTTAACCCTACACTCACATTCACTGGAGAAACCCTGCAAAGAACTGCTAAGCAGTTCTGTGGATAGAGGAAGGTCTGTCCAGTGATCAGGGTCACTGTCAACAGTTATCCAAGCTAATTGCCCTCATAATTACTTGACTTGTCAGCTCAACTTGAAGTATGAAAATGTAGAAAAGCATTTACAGGCCACATAAACTTGTAAGGACATCCTCATCAGAATCACGTATTTGGCCTTTATCACAAATAATTACTCCAGGCAACTGAGGAATATTTATTAGGGCACGTTCAGCTCCTGGTCAGGAAACAGCTAACTCCCTCTGCCAGTGCCCTGGGAGACAAGAATTGTCAGCTGGGCAGATGAAGGCCCAAAGAGTAGCTCACATTGGTTCTGCTGGGGAGGAGGGACAGGGAAGCTGTTTTTTTAACCAAAGCTGTTGATATCAAGCCACCACAACAATCTTTCTGGGCAGAGCCTTTGAGAGATTGTGTATACTGTTTCTGTGCAAATGGAAAGAAGTTTCTTCCCTTAATCTTTCCATCTCAAAATCTTGCATATGAGGGCAGGGCTAATGTTCCTGAATCTGACTTCTGAGATAATTTTTATCTTGTTATACCATGGCTTTTGTTTGAACTCCCTTTCTGCTACTGTTTTTGTACAGTGGCACAACACAGGGCCCTTGGAAAAGGATCTGGATTAGTCTTATGAAGTAAGTTTCATTGAGCAGTGCAAAGAAATCACAAGGGGAGGTAAGAGATCTGCATTCCTTTAAAACATGAGAACAGAAGCACTAGGGATAGTTTTGCTGAAACAGAATTTTAATAACTCTGTTTCAGCTCATTGATCAATACGAAATCAACACAGAGATGGAAATGAATCAGTGGCATTGATGGCTGTGGCCGCCACCCATGCTGTTCTCATTCACAAGTGATAAAAGGAAAAGCGAACAGACAAGAGATCAAACTGAGGAATGGATGTCCCCTGCTGGAGATGTAATCATTGTCTGACTTATTTCTCTGTCCCAAAAGAACTTAAAGTTGAGCCCCACTGGAAGGTATAATCGTGGACTACAACAGGGCTAGTCTTGGTGTTGAGAGGGTGTAATCTACTCCTCTATGGGTTTTAGTAAAGCTCCTCTTTTATCTACCTTATGTCGAACCTCTTGTCAAAGGGTGTACTTGGAGATTGCTGTCAATGGTCGAGAATCTCTGATTCTTAACTGAGATGCTGTAATTGTCTGTATGCTACTATATTGCAAGGGTGAAAGTGGTCAGTGGCAGTTGCCAATGGCTGTTTGGAGAAGGTCTCTGTGTGCTTTGCAGTTTCTAGCTCAAAGCTCACTGAAATATGAAAAAAAATAGCTTGATTTGAGGAACTCTTGGCCAGGCTCAGGTTTTCTACCAGTCTGACCTTTGAAAATAGACCTGAGCTAGTGCTGAGACAACAGCAAGAAAGCAAAAATATGTATCTCAGTGCATGTATCTTGTCGAAGGTCCCTTGTGTTCATCAGTTAGAAAAGCTACTTTGAACTATCTGATAAATACTTAATTACAAGCCCAAACTTTCTCTGCTGTCACTCAGGAAGCTTGTCTGATTCCATCCATTGCATGCTTGAAAAACTATTGGAGTGATGGCTCTGTGTGGGTTTATTTTTCCCCCTCTGTGGCTTTTCCTGCTCACAGACACAAAAGGAATAGGCATTCTCAGGAGTTTACGTGTTCAGTAAACTGTGCTGCAGCAGCATAGTCTCTTTCCTGGTTCTCCTCTGACATAAGTGTCCTTTTCTGAATCATTTTTTGCTACAGCATCTGTTCTCTCAAACTGTTTTTCTCCTCACTATTACATGACCTTTCACTGGAGGATGGCCTTATGGTTAAGACTGTAGTCTGGTACAGTGACAGGAAAATCTACAGTCAGTTCTTGGCTCAGTCTAATAAAAGGATCTCTGTTGTTCGTAGTTAAATGAGAATCAGCTCCTGACTTAAATGAAACTGTTGCAAATCCCATGCTGCTTTGTCATTTGGAGCCAGAACTTCAGGAATGTAACTGGAATATTTCCTCTGACTCCTGTGGGGCTCGGGCAGCCAAAGCTGACTGAGGGCTTATTTCTTTGTGCCTCATACAACAGCTTCAGTCCCACTGCGGGGAGGATTTCTTCCAGAAATTGGACAGGCATTTTAGAGAATGAAATAGATGTTGCTTATTTATTACAGCTCCATCCCCAAAGGCCTTGACTTGAAGGCAAGCAAGGCATCAAAAATACAATACATGGTGTTCAGCTCATGTCTCTGAGCACTTACCCCATCTCCTTTAACCTTCTCAAACTGTTTGATCTAGATGGTAAATACTAAGGCCAAGAGAAAAGCCCACTGTGAACCTCCATGCATGTCCATGTCCACTAACTGGGGATGGCATATAAAATCATCAAGAAAAACACCAAATAAGGTGGTAATTGAAACTTTCTGCTTTGTAATTGAATAACAGCTGTTGAAATTATTACCTCCTAGGGAGAGAAAACAGTGAGGGTTTGGTGCAGACCAAGGCAATACTTGGCAATGGCCTTGGTCTCCACTGTCACATTGCCACCTTTACCCAACAAGGAGAGTGGTACCAAAAAGTTAAGATCAGACCAAGTGTTTCTAGAGAAATACAGTAGATATGAGGTGCATATTTAACTTTGAGGACACTGGAATAGCTTTGGAAGATAACAAAAAACCTGGGCTGGGAAAAAAGGGTATGAAAATGAGGTAAGAATAAATATTTTATGCAGGCATACTCTGATCTCTGAGCAGCTGTCAGTAGGGTAAGATGGGATAGGAGTGTATTCTTGGAAAGGATCAGTGGAGAGAAGGGGATTTTTGAAGAAGCTGGGCCTCTGACTGTTCTCATTTCTTTTGCCTTAATGGAAAGGGGTTGTTTCTCACTTGAAGTGAAGGTTTTATTTCTGACAGAGACAGAACTGTTAAATTTGACTTTTAGTAAAGCTGCTTGAGCAATAGGAGGCTGGGCATGCTGAGTTGTGTTCTGGTATTGTACGAGTTTTACATCCATATGTTCCAGCTGGTTCAATACAATTGCTGCTGATGTACACTGGGGTACTAAGGACAGTTTAGCTCACCCTTCCTACATCGCTCAGGAATATTTTCCTTATCCCATTTTTGCTGTAAGAAACACTAATTGAAATTCATGCTCATATGTCTTATGAACTATGAGTCAGAGGAATAAAAGCACTTAATCACTTAATGAAATTACTGCCTCTCCAAGCATGAAAAAAAGGTGATGATGGGGGAAGCGTAAAATGTTTTGTGGAAATCACTTTAAAAACAAGTCTCTTTTTACTACTTTGTAGTATGTATAACTTGGTATGGTCCCTTCTTGTGTGCTGGTTCATAAAGAGAATGATTGTTAATGCTATTGCCATTCTTGGCTGGGCTGTTGAATAGCTGCATACCATGTCAGGCTTACAAAACCACCAGGCTTACTTCTGATTAGTAGTTGGGTGGTGGATACACTGTGTAAGGTGGTCTTCTCTGCAGAAGAGGGTCTTGTGTTCCTGAACTGGAAGGGTGATTTTAAGAAAGAAGACTTGTATTATATCACAAACTGCCACAGTGATGACTGTTGGTTCCAGCTCACAGCTTAACAGCAGCAAGTGCTCATCTCCTATAGGAAACTGAGAGTAGTATCTGTTTTCAGTCCTTTGAATGCTAGCAAGTGATGTTAGTTTCACCTGGTCTGGCCTTCTGACTACCATCTGAGAGCTGCATCTATTTCCATTACCAGCTTACCTACATCAGGTGAGCAGTAAGACAAACCTGAGGGTTTTTAAACCATTCAGTGGCACCTTTTGTAAATACACAGATGATAAACCCTGAGTTGCAGCCAAATTCCAGTTTGGCCACTAGTCTCCTGAAGCCTCCTCTGCTGTGAAACATTCTCCACTTCCAGTCCAAGCTGTTTCTGTTGTGCAGAGCATGTTCTTTAGCAGGGTGCATGTGCTGTTTAGATGGATATGTGTGAACACTGAGTGAATTGATTCTTGTCAACTATGAAGACTGCAAGGAGTCCAGAGACTCCCTGAGATGAAAAGCACTGAAAAAATGTGAAACATTAATTATTTATCTCTTGGTGTCATTATTGTATAGGGTTTAAATTACTACTTCAAAATCATTTCTCATTACACTGTACTGTCATCTCTGCAGATACAAAGAACTTACAGCAGATATTGGAGTGCAAGCCACTCCGGATTTATTAGGGAAGAGGCTCTTCTCCCCTCCCTTCTGTTTCTCCCACTAGCCAACTGGATTAGTTTGGACTAAATGAAACAGGCTCAAAAAGCCAAAAGAAAGAAGCAAATCAATACAGAATAAGAAATTAAAAATCACTTCATTGAGTTTATTTTAATCTGCAAAGTTGTAAAGTGCTTAAACTGCAGATCCCACACTCTGAAGAAATCCGAGGGGATTCTCAATCTGAATTTCGAATGCAGCACTCAGGTTTGTGGTTCTAGTGCATATGAAATGAAGTTTCTTTTGTTCCCAGTGGTGAACTAACTAGATTTGTACCTGGGAGTGGGAACGAAGAGAGGGGATGTACATCGTGTATTTTTGCACAGTGCCAATGTTTTGGTGACAAGGAAGCCCTTTAGGTTCTGTGGATATTTCAGCCTAAAAATAAACAGCTTCTTCTGCTGGACCTGTTTCCCCCCCCCTTAGATGGTGCATTCTTTTTTCTTGAGTAATACATCATTGAAGCAACTCATTCTGGTGATGAATTACTTGTACATGTTATCAGATGGGCCTGTTCTGATACTCCTGCATCATCCAGAGTATTACACTAATATATCAACAGACTGAACTGTTGCTCCGATTATGTGCCTCAGTCTCATATATCACTGTGCCTTCATACATGCACACGGATTCTGCTGGAACAATGCACTGCAAAAGTGATGCCAGCAGTGATGCCCCTCGGTGAGGTTCTCTAGCAGGTATGCAGAGGCAAGTTTTGGCAGAATTTGGGGGCAGGCTTGCAAAAGAGGCCATCAGCCAACATCTCGAGTTCTTAAGGGTATTGGTACCAGACTTCCCTGCAGTTGTCTTCAGATACAGACTTCTGCCTTCAATTTCTCTTCCAAAGCCAATCTAAAATAGCCACACCACATGAGCCTGCAAAATCAGCCTCCAAATTTGCAAGAACAGGGTTTATTCCCTTTAGGTTCCATTTAGTAGTGCTCATGGGACACGAGCCAGAACCTGTTGAAGTCAGTGAAGGTGGTTGTGGAGGACACTTGGTCAAGTGTCTGGTAAAGAATTAAAAATGTGCAAGGTCTGCTTTGTAAATACTGCCCTATAGCTGAATTTTGTCCTGTGCAGTGTTTCCCCTGCCCTGGCACACACATATGCACACTTCTCCCTGTTGTGGGAGGAAAAATGGCTGCAACCTCAACCTGACATTTCTCTCCAAAAAGATGCAGCTTGGCAGCCTGTGTTATTTGCATCCTAGCTAAGATGTTTATGGATCTGTGGATAACTTTAGAGACAGTTACTTTATATTCAGGGCAGTCTTTTGCAGCTGTGGAGAATGAATTGCAGAATTAAAAAAAGCAAGTAACTTGCAAAGGGAAAATAAGTCTGGATTTGAGTAGGAAACCAAAAAGTAAATAACAAGGCTTATGCCACAGAGCCTTAGGATAGCAAGCTAATATGCAGAATTGTGATACAAACAAACTGTTGACATAAATTTGATTTGAGCTCAGATTTTGCCACTTAATATTTGAGAGAACGTTCAGAAAAGATGTGCTGCTTAGATGTTGCATCTTTTCAGTGTCTAGGAAGACAGATATCAGAAAACTATCTTGGGATGTCTCCTTACCAGATGACCCAATCAGAAAAGGAATTTCAAAGCTCTGTAGGCAAAGAAACCATTCTTGCAAGACAATTTGGCATGTAGTCATGCAGTAATTTTGCAGAGGTTTCTTTCAGTGCATGAGGGAGGAGCTACAGGAATGCTAGAATCAAACCAAATAACCTAGTTAAATGTAAGTTCTCGGGTCAGGTCCACTTCTGGTCTCCCATGGCCTATCTAAAGGACAGCTTAAGGGAATGCTATATGATAGCAGTTAAATATATGTGAAAATGTAACTCAGTAAAACTCACCTGGAAGTGAGGAAGTGTCCTTTCCCTGTCAGAGTTAGTCATGTCTGTGCAGTTTATCTTTCACCTACCAGGTTAAATGAGCTCAAACTGGTGTTGGATAGTAAGTCTGACTCTGTGGCAGACGTGGTACATAGCACATCTTTGTGGTTTAAAAATAACATACCTGCTACTAAATGTTAACCAGATGAACACGAGCATCTGACATATATGCAAGTTATTTAGGTCCTTCTGCATTTAGTCTGGTTTCAGCTGGCATGACAATTTGCTTTATACCTCATATTGAATGCTCTTTCTCCTCCCACGATTCCTGCCATCTGAAAGAGGATCGACATGTATCAGTTACACTCATTAGCTTCACAAAATGTGACTGTTATTCATAATTATCTGCTGCTTTGGGGCAAACAAAACCCAAAAATATTTCTTCATCTTCACTGGCAATAGTTGTCTGGGTACTCAGGCTGAAGCCTGCAAAATGAAAACCTAGTGGAGATTTTAAGGCTGAAGAAAGAAATGAAATGTTTTTGCTAGTTTATATGGGCCTTGTGAAAGCATCAAACTATGCTAGAACCATTGAGTTACTTCACCTCACTAGAAATTCCCAGTTTAAGCAGTCAAGTAAAAAGTGTACCTGATGTTTGCTGGTTAACTACTGCAAGTCAGCCAGCTGGGGGAGTGCAGAGCTGCTTTTGCAGGATTTTCAGACTACCTTGAGGTTACCCTTTAATTTTTCCAGCAGTACATTCCTGCACTACTTCTGAAAAGCTGGAGGATTTTTTTTCCCTTTACTATTTAAAAAAAGTAAATTAGGACATGCTTAGGGGGCCTCAAAGCCTCAGTGGTGCTTCTTCCAATAACACAGAATTTGCCACATACAGCAAATAGCTGCTCGAAGACTTTTTTTACTTGCTAGCTATAGCACCCGAAAGCTAAACTTCCCTCATTAACAATTAATGACACTTGGGCTTCATGCTCCTAATAATGTCATCGCTGATTACACTTTTAAATGGCAAGACCCTGTTGTCAGGGATAGCATCCTCAGTCTGCACCAAGCAAATAGGTCAGCGCTGGAGGGGTATTGTTGCAGGAAATATTAGTTAGGCAGTATCTTGACAGAGGGTCTCCAGGACCTTTCACTGGGAAGTAATGATTCATTAGTGAGTTGTGAAGAATTGCAAATGGCATTTCAGATGCAGCCTAAAATGAAGAGGGGACTGCAGAAGGCATGTTGCTGCTGGCTTTTGTTATCATTACTATATAATGCAGAATGGCCACCAGAAAGAGTTGGGAAAACTCTTACCAGTCTCTGAGCCTTTGATTTATAGATGGATTATCAGACTGTATAGAAAGCCCACAAGTGTATGGGAGTGCAGGTTCCTTCTCTAGGGCAGGTGCTAAGGGGGGTGGGATGGAGAAGAGAAAGGAGCACAGATCAAGCTCTCCTTTTCTGACAGTATCACTTAAATAAAACCCCTGGCTTACCAACACTGCTGGTCAGTCCTCTAGCTGCAAGGCTGGGGGGGGACCCTAATGCCTGAGGAGTGGCTAAAATCAAATAAGGGGAAAAAATAATCTAGTTATTTTTCTAGAAGAACTTGATCTGTGCTCCTTAACAATACTCTGAGCCATAAGAAGAATAAATGTTAGGTTAATTCCAATTAATGTGTGCAAACAGAAGTCTTAAAACACCATGTCTCTGCTTAAACTGCCTCTCTCTCCCTTCCCCTCTGCTGTAGTAAAACACACAGCCAGAATAGCAGCAGTATCTTGCTGATTTGAGTATCTCAGAGTTTTACAGACTAAAAGCCGCAAAAGTAAGAGTGATCAGACAACTTTTTTTCAGGCAATGAAATCAATGCTGTCAGATTAACAGCAGTGGCCCAGAAAACACCTTGCCTGGCCATATATTTTAAAATCAATCATCCCAAAACAGCCATGGGGTTGCTGGAAGAAATACAGATTTTTGTAAATTAATTTTGACGGCAGGAGAATTGTTGCTTCTTCCACGTGGTTGTCTAATTTCAAGCAGTTCTTTACTATCAGGAAAACTTGCTTTTTGTTTTAGCTGTTTTTTAACTGAAAGACCCAGCTTTCATGAGCTTGGCCCTGTACAAAATTTTCTGCCACAAGCTGTGAGTCTGGACTATAAGTAGAACTTTAATTATCATAGATCCCACATAGTCAGTAGATTTGACAGTACTATATTAGGAACTGTTTTCCAGGGCAGTGCTGGCTATTGCTGGTGATTGGGTAAGTTCCCACTCCAGCCTTAGAATCTTATCTTGGGTTTAAGATACTTGTTTATTTATCAAAGCTTTTTCCCCAAAATAGTATTGATTTTTGACTCTGCATCAGTTATGGAGCTGAAGGTGGGTGATGGGAATCCTTGAACTAGAGTTCAGAAAATGCCAAGATGTGGATTCCTGGCTGTGTCATCTGATAGATTAGGTGTTAGAGGAAACAGCTTGTAAGGGAGCTTGCTCTGGTAGAGGTAAGTGAATACAGGTCCAGAAATGGGTCATTGTGAAGCTTGAGGGGACAAAGACTGACTGAGAGGCTTCTCTGAGGCTTCTCTCTCACACTGAGAGGCACCAGGGAGGTGCATTTTTATGGAACTTAAACATTCTAACAGCTGGGTGACAGAAATGCCTGGGGACTATTTTCCACAGTCTCACTGCATAGTCTGCCAAATGTCAGCTACCTAAATATCACTAGTTATTTTACTGAATTTATCCCTAGAGGGGCTATAATGAGAGAGAATGGGGAATATATTTTGGAAGCAATTAGCCTTAAAAGTCTATACTTTCTTTTTTTGAGCAGAGTCTTCAGGGAGCTAAGTACAATGTTGTCTAATGGGCTGGGTGTCTTCTATTGCCTATACTCCATCTTCAGGAATGGCAGCTAAACATGAATCCTTGGCATCTCAAATTAGATTTTAAAAGCCTGAGATTCAAGGACTAAGAAAGGGAAGAGAGGAAAGGTTTTTTCTGAGCTTGTGGTTAAATGCACAGCACTACTGCATAATGAGAATAAGAAAGAACAGGAAAGTTTTCAGGGAAAAAGAGGCACCCTGGTTTTGACCCTTCCCCTTAAGCAACTTGGAAAATCCAAGGACCTGATGGTTTCTGGCTTGTTTGTTGCATGATTATTTATTACTATAAAGTATAAACAAAATCAGTATAAATGGACTGTTCTGTTTGGTTTTATATGCATTGCTGATCTAAACAGTATTAGGAGTCTGCCCCTTTCCTGGCATGAAATAATTTGACTCTTGGCATCAGTAGCACTACACAACTTAAATCGTGAGGGAGCTAGAGCTGTAACCTCATTACCCCTAGCACTCCACGCTAGTGTCAACACCTCATGAACTGAATCCTTGCACCAGGGTGGAGATGGGAGGTGGACTGACTCTGGCAGCGTGTCTGCCTCATTCTGCATAGATACAGAGAATGAGGTCTTGGGGGTGCTCATCCCAAAGTATTTTGAACAAAAGAATGCTTGAGGCTCATTCTCACAGCTGTGATTAAAATCCAGTTGCTGGAGAATTTTCTTTTGAGATCAGTCCTTCCAAATTAAACAGCAAAGCAGAGTAGTGTTTGGGATCAACTTTTCCAATCCAAAGCTTTAGAAACTTGTTGGGAAACAACTAATTTCCCTAAAGCTCCAGTTTTACCTTATTTCGTAAGGTAACTTCTTTTCAGTCTGAGAACAGCCTTGTCCCCTGGAACAACTCACCATATCTGGGGGATTTGCTAAAGCAGTTGGGGGTCTCAATCTGAACATAAGATAATTTATTACTAATACTTACTGTCTTTCCATTATTATTCTAGCAGACTAAATTGCTTTTACTTGTAGGGAAAAGTTTGAAAATATGAATCAGTTGTGCTTTAAAACTAAATGATGAGAAGGAAGATTGACAAGATGCACTGATACAACTTTTCCCTGGTCTTTATACAGCCCTATTTTATCCTTGCCAGTCTGTCATGGTCTCAGTTTTTCCATCTGTTAAACAGTAGCTATAATTAGCCTGTCTTTCACAACTTTTCATATTTTGGCACTCTTGATACTTAGCTTACTGTATTTTGATTCCTTGGGAATAAATGTGAGAACAAAACAAATTATAAACCATTATAGTTTCTGTATCTATCTTCCTTTTGGTTCTTTCCTTTTCCTCTTGCTCTGCTGCATTTACTGCGTTGTTGAACCTCAAAGGGCCTCAGCACCCACTGCTGTTAAGTTGCTGTGAAGTGACCTTGAATGGCAAATGAATATTTAAGTTCAAAAATCTCTTGCTAAGAACAGTTGTTTGCCATGGTTACCTCATGATCAGTTGCATATGCAAATAGGCTCTTGAAAGTAACACTGGGGAGGATGTATCATCTTAATTGTGAAGTCTCTATAGTATTTTTTTAAGCGTAGAAGCAAGTGTGGAATGATGAACTGTTCTGTTTTGCACTCGCAGCAAGTGGAGCCCAGCTTGTGATGAGCAAGCAGTGTGAGCCTGGCACGCCGGTTCAGGGCAGAAAGCAGGGTCTCAGTGGGACTGGAGTGGGCCGTGTGGATCAACAGAAATGTACCCTACAAAATACAAAATAGCTCCTCTTCTGCTAGCAACCTGAAACAAAGGGACAAGGGGAGGGAAGGCTTGCAGCATAAACACAGTTCTTGTTTCCATGATACCAGCCTAGGGCAACCAGTAGCTGGGCACTGCCTGGCCAGATGCAATAAACTCTTTCTAGAGACATCACTTTATTGTAAGGATGAGGTAGGTCAGAGAACTCGCTCTTGTACAGCCTGGCCTCTGTACTTAGAAACCTTCCAGCGTAGCACAGGAACGCTTCAGGTGCTGGTGGGACTGGAGTCAAGTCTCTCCCTGCTGTTTTTCCTTTTTCCCCTTCTTCCTATGCATGGGAGCAGTGCTGCCTGCAACCCGTGGCAGAGAGAGGAGTGTGCTGGGCTCTCTGCGAGGGGCGGTGTGAGCTCTGCCAGGTTAGATGGGGCACAGGTTAGAGGACACACTGAGCTAGGGGAGAGCACAGGAGTGCCCTGGACATCACTCTCCTAAAACCCCCGGGAAAGAGAAAAGATGGGCAGGGGGATGCAGGCAGGGGGGGAGCTGCGGTCTGAGCCACCAGCCACGGGGCTGGAACCCCCGCCTGGGAGGCCAGGCCAGGCCCTGGGGGGTCCCATCAGCCTGCAAGTGCTGTCTGGTGAAACAGGGCTGGCTCCCCCAGGGTGCCAGACACCTTTCCTGACCCAGAAATAGACTGCAGGGCTGCACCAGAGCAGGGGCTGGGCTGTGGCTGCTGAAAAGGGGTGGGAGGCCGAAAAGGGGTTGGGGTTAAGCTGGAGGGTAAGGAGAGGCCAGAAAAAAGTGGAAGCTGGAAAGGGATGGGAGTCCAATAAGAGGTGGAAGGCTGGAGGGCAAGGAGAGGCCAGAAGAAAGTGGAGGCACAGACACCGTGTGGACTCCTCCCTACCCAGTCTGTACAAATGAGTCGAGGTGATTCATATCCTCAATGCTTTTCTTCCCAGACCTTTATACAACTGTAATCCAGCAAAGTGTCAGTCTGGCTGGAGCCAGAGCCCTATAAAAGAACTGACCCTGTCATCTGCATTGAAAATATACGACTGATTACAAAAAAGTATGGCTGCCTTGGGGGGCTGTGGCTGTGAAATACTGCCTAAGGGACTGAAAATGGAACAGAGATGATGAACATGTAATTACAGAATTGAGATACTTCCCAGTCCCAAAGTAGCATTTCACAGCTATTACTGCAAATGAGAGCGAGCATTTACTTTGCTATTCATGTTTTTATCCTTTAGAATGGTTTTTATTTATTTTTGTTTTGAAATTAAACTGAGTTCTCAGATCTAAATGAAACAACATACGGTTTGGGGGGAATTGAGAGCAGCCTCCTGTTCTTGCTTCACGGTGGGGACAGGAGGGTTCTTTAATCGAGTAAAACTGGCACAAGCAGGGGAATTGGTCACGGTGACCTCCAGGGCTTCCTTCCAACCTCAACCACTCTGAACCAGCTGAGCTGGCTGTCCAGTTCCCCACAGAGCACTGGATAATCCTGGGATTCAAGCACAGAGCTGGCTGCATGGGTTGGGACGTTACTGCCATAGGTCACCAGCGAGCAGTTCTCTCCCTCATCAGATACAAACACTTTAATGTGGACAGGAGAAATTATGTAACCTCTGTGTGACACAGAGTACAAGCCATGAGGAGATGGATGGCTGCAGTTGTGAAGCATGTGAAATGTCAGTCAGTTGGTTTAAAAAGAGTAAAGGAGTCCTCAGAGAGACTCTTTTTATAACGAACTTATATGATCTGACAGTCACACGCTCCAAAATTGAATTAATAAATCATTCACAGCTCTGGTTGGAATAGTTAATACATGTTTTGTGCCCCAGCAGAGAGGAAAATGGCCTTCTTTCTGTGCTTTATGACATATTAGGCCTAAATAGAATTAATGATGAGGCTTTCCAACTTTATTTACTGTGGAGAGGAGCTGTTTCTAAGGGAATGGTGAGGGAGGAGGGGAGGAATAAGCTATGAATAGATTGTTTCCCCAATATAGGTTCTCGGTAACATGCAGCTATTTGACTTATCACCCTGTATACTGTGGCAGTGGGATGCAAAGGGAGAGGGAGATGACCTGGCATGTGGTGAGCAGGCAACAAAATGCAGTGGCTGCAAACGAGAGGTCACAATTGGAACATTTGTGTGAGTTCCTGATCGGCACACACCTGGTGCACCAGTGTCTCTTATAAAAGCTAAATGAATAAAACTCTTCAGCTTGTTTGCACAAAATGATGGCTTTGGATACATAAAATGGTGTGAATTAGCCCTGATTCTGAAGAGAAATTGCACTGCTAGAGAAACCAGAGATGGGGTTTGGGTGATAGGGTGTATAGGAAATCTTGATTACACTTTGAGAGTCAACAAGCTAGATTTTGTCCAGAAAGAGCAGCTCAAATTTTAGAGCTCAGTTCAAATCTTTCCTTGGGCATTCACAGATCATTCTGTTCCCAGCAATAAGCAGAACAGGATGCTTCTCTGGAAAACAGGTGAAACTATAATGAGGAAAATTACCTTGTCTCTGCCTGACAGCAGGCTTTTTCTCCCAGGCCTATGCACTCTTCAGAGAAAAGCATTTGTTCTTGTAATTGTCTCAATGTTTTTGTCCATGCAAAGACATTATGGAGCAGAGGACAGTGCAGCTAATTAATCAGCTAAAGATGGAAGTAAACAGATAAATCAGATTTCCCCCCTGTTGCTGTAGAAGTTAATTATTGAAATGTTAAATGTATTAGCTGCAATGAATAATTAAACCAAATTGTAAATTAAACATCCCTTTGACATAGCACATTGGAAAAGTTAGTTATGTTAATTCTGCTCCTCTGACACCTAAATATGTCCTTTCTTTTTCAGACATGGGGCTTCCAAAATTGGGGAATTCAGTCGCTTACATTGTTCTTCACCCAGCATGGAGTTGTGTGGCTAAAGTACTGGTGTGATGTTAGGTGAAGAGATGATGTATGATTTACGTGAGGGACAGACTTGGAGGGCTGCCTGAGGTACCTTCCCTTTCAGATGAGGTATTTGGTGGCAGCATGATCCTTCTGCAGATCACAACCTGGTGTATTGGTGTTAACCTCAGTCAGAGGTGCTCTGCGTTTATACCCTGGGCTATAAACAAATGAGTAGTAGCAGAGGGGGGGGTGTATGTTCCTTGCAGACCTTCCTGTTACATTTCACTAACCTAAAGCAGGGAGCACAGATGGACAAATAGGAGCTGCAGTTGTGAGATCCTGAGTCGGAGCCTTTTGACTACACTGCTCTGTCACGTTGGAAAAATAAGGTGACAAGAGGGGGGAGTGTGCTGTCAGATGTTAGTCATTGCTTTCTATAAACTTGTTGCAGAAAACTCTAACCTTCTCCTAATTACGCAATTTAGTCTTTAGTGTCTTTGAGAACAGTGTGCAATACAAATTGGAAGCAGACAGACTGATAAATTTGGACCTTTTGTGGTGTTTGGACTCATTAGTTCCTCTAATTACTGGAAATAAGCAGTTTTCATATATTCAGGATGCTACTCTGTTTAAACTGCTGTGAGGAGGGCCAGAGTAGTTGAAGATAAGTTAGTGTATAAAGAGATCATGACTTCTTGTTAACCTTTCTGCTTCATTTACATGAAAAAAATAATAATCCTGATTTCGATGTAAATGGTGACATTTATTGACAACTGGGCTACACCTAAGAGTTAAACCTCCCTTCCAAATGATTCTTAATATTCACAGAAGTCTTACAGTGCATGAAATCCACATCTTAAAATAGCATAAATCATCATGGGCACGTTGACTCGATCTAACCCAGGATCTGGCCCTTTCCATTTAACAACGCTGTGGGAGTCTGAAGTAGCTACATGTGTTAAGTGGTCTGGCAGCACAATGCTATTGAATGGACCCTGGTGTGTCAGCAAGCTGAAATGGCCTTAAAATGGTCACAGTAATTCTCTTTGCAATTTGATTCTTAATATGTTAAAGCCACAAATCGGAAGAAAGGGCAGAAAGTTATTTTATGTAGATAAAAATAATGATTTTTGAAGCAACTCTCTTTTTCATTATGGTCCACATTTATTCTAGGTAAGATTAATGAAACATTCTACCATTGCCACCCTCGACGTGAACTCATCCTTCAACAATTTGTCCAACCTTTAATTAGACCTAAAAGAAAGTCATTGTCACGTTAATTTGGCCCATGGATGTTATTTTGGATCAATTTATGTTCCCATGGAATCCAGAGTTCGGCAAGATTCATATCTGTGAGAGCAGTAGTGAAAGGGTAAAGCTAATTTATTTAGGGTATTGTCTACCCATCCCCTTGCTCGAAATAGGAGCAGCTGGAGCAGCTTGTGGTGGGGCTATGTCCAGTCAAGTCTTGAATATCTCCAACAACAGAGACTACAATCTGTCCAGTGCTTGATCACCCTTGCAGTATAAAAAAGAGGTTTTTCTTGTGTTTAAGTGGAATTTCTTGTATTTGAGGTTGTGCCAGATGCCTCTTGTACTGTCCCTGGCCACTGCTGAGAAGTCTGGCTCAGTCACTGGCCATAGTGAAGGACAGCAAGGACCAAGCTCAGATATGAATAGCAAAGGTCTATCAAACTCCTTCTTTATCCCGTGTATCAAGATCATTCTGCTTCTTCCCAGCTCTTCCTTGCACATCAAAGTAGTACACCATGAAAAAAATCTTGTGGCATTTTCCTGATAGCTTTTCTCTTTACCCTTCACTTTTAATGGCATAATGGCTTATTAAAGCTGTCTCAGTATATAGTTCTTTGAGCTGAACGTGCTGTTATTTAGTTCTGCTGTGAGCCATTAAAATATTAATTTATCCTAATTCCTGTGTTTAATCTCATGTTTATGGTTCTGTCCCAAAATGAGGTTAACAGTTAAGGTTTTAGATCAAAAGCCCTACTCACTGGAATCTTTCACGAGGTGCTGGAATAGGCAGTGCAGGTTTCCTTTTATGTGCTCCTCAGGCTTTAAATCTGAACCCTGCAAGACTGGTCTCTAGTAGCTTCTACTCAGCTGAGTGTATGCCCTAGCCTGGAGGAGAGATCTGCCTTGGCAATGTTGCTGCAGGTATGCGGTATTTTTAGTCCTTCTGGGGTCAGCAAGCAGATTCTAAGGGCCCAAAAATTAATTTAATAAATGCCTCATTTCTGTGCATTAGAGGCTGCCGTGTTATTGATAGAGATAAGCACTCAGGTGTATTGCCAAGCATAAATTGTTTTCAGTTGTTGATGAAGAATAACTGTTTTGTAATCAGTACAAAGCCCTGGTTTTCACCTCTTAGTGCCTCTCAATGACAGCTTCCCAATGCTATCTGGAGACAATATATCCAAGGTGATAAATCTTAATGATATCTTAAGTCTGAATTATTAATCTCTTTCCTTTGATGTTACATAATTGGTAATGATCATATTGATGTTCCTGAGGGGACTTGAAA
This sequence comes from Aegotheles bennettii, assembly GCA_013398125.1. Taxonomy (NCBI): domain Eukaryota; kingdom Metazoa; phylum Chordata; class Aves; order Caprimulgiformes; family Aegothelidae; genus Aegotheles; species Aegotheles bennettii. Next base: position 603,602 of record VZRW01002369.1, on the reverse strand, counting down.
GGCAAGGGATTTAGTGGAGAGGAAGGATTGCCTCACAGATTGAGCAATACAGAGCTGGCAAATCATAGCCCAGTGGCCAGTGCTGACACCCTGACCCCGTGTTGTTAGGGCAGGGAAGGCTTTGGCTGGGAGGCAGCTACGACCACTCCACAGCTGAACAAAGATCCTGTTGCAGATGAGCTGTGTTTTCATCAAGTAACAGATATTGGCAACAGACTGCAGATATGAAACACATCTTTATGCATAAACGCATTAGCAGAACTTCTAGCCAAAGCACAGGCATCTTTTCCTGAACACTTAAAATAGCTGAGTGTGGACTTTCAGCTGCTACTGAGTTCTGTAAATTGAAGCTCTTAATCTGACAAGTAACCCAGGCTAGGAAAAGATTTCTTTTTATACATGTTTGTCTTTCTCTTCCCCCATCTTTTCTTGACGTTTTGTTGTAAAACTTGGGTCAAATGTATTTTTCTCTTCTTTCTCAAAAAATCCTTTTCCAAAAAAGCCCATCTGTCTCTGTCATGCTGGAAGAGAAATGCTGATGAAATGTCATGGAGCCAGATCTTGATTTTGCTTACATTGGGGTAAATCCATTATTTCATTCTTTTCTCTTTCTCCAAAAGTAATAGAATCCTATAGTAATCTTCTGCAGGTATCTACAGCAATTGTGCATGTTTATTTTTAAGAGATGGGGTCCTGTTTCAGACAGAAGGGGCAGAGGGATTTTTGAGAATTTCTCTGAGGATAAGGAAATTGATGTCTGCAGTTCTATGAAGTCATGAATTCCCCAGTGCTGGTGCACAGCTCCCCTGTAAATCTTTTCAGACTGCAGTGAGGTCACTCTGAAAACTACTTTGGTTGAATAATCAGCTTTTAAATGGAACTGCTTCAAACTGGTGCCTGTTTAAAAATAGGGAATGGTTTCTTTATGTACTGTAACTCTCGAGTTTCTAATAGGAAGGTGAAATGCTTGCTTTCATTAACTTCCTGAACTCTGTGGTGGTTGTAATGACACCTGTAGATAATAGCAGAAAGATGTCTCTTTCCCCTGACATATTGCTTCTTGTACCATCATTACTACTGCTTACTGATAACAGGGCCTGTGCTTTTGATGGACAAATGTTGTCCATGTCCTTTCCATTCTGAGCAATCGGCTTTTACAATGATTTCAGTCACTATTTAAACTTCCACTGATAAAAGCTTTATTGTCATAGTGCCAGTTCCTTTCAACTGTTATTTGTATTAGAAAAAGACCACTTACTTATTATGCACACGAGGCAGAGGGGAAAGGAGTCCTATGAATGGAGAGGTTTTATATAACTGTGATTTCCAAAGTCTTATGATTGTGGCTTTGGTAGGGAGGGGGCTTAGTTGTGTCTAAGTGGTCTGGCAGCACATATGTGTTCTCATTGCCATATGTGTCCTCATTGTATATATCCATTGATTGAATGGATATGGTTTAAATTATAATGACTGGATTGGATGCTTTGTATTACCAGCTCCATTGCCCTGAGCAAGTAATAAAGGTCTGAGGAGGAGTATGGCTAGTAAATAGAACCTTTAATGCTGTTGCTGCTATCACTAATGCAATGGTCCTTTCCAATGTTTTGTGAAACTTGAATGTGGTAATGTCAAAAGAACCTTGCTAAAGAGCAAAGCTTAACCTCACCTTCAAAGCTCTTGGACTCTTCTGTTAATGCCCTCTGATTCATCGTTACACTTGGCATATGGAACTCTGCAAATCAGTACAAATGACTTGTAATGTTGTATATAATCTCAAGAAGAAACCCAAGGCCACATCAGTTGATGTAAATAAGCAAAGCTTCACTGTTCTCATGGAAGCCTGCAGATTTATGGTAGTTGAGGATCCAGCCCTGTGATCTAACTATGCTCAGCTACAAGGGAGTTGCTTAAAATTTCCACTCTACTAACACCGGAAAAAGTAAATATATAAAAATAGAGACCATGTGGCCTTTATTTTCTGGATGCAACATTTCAAGCAAATATTGGGAAGATGTACATTCTCTGCGCTTCCCAAACAGCCTTTGGTTATTGGTGTGCATATCACTGGGTACTTGAAAGCATTCAACATAATGCCCAACATGAATACCTTTATGCGATTCTGGGAATTCAGAGCATCTCACTTTATTCATTGCAAGTCTCTGCTATCAGCAGCAAAGTGGTTCAGAGAACTATAGGAAAAAGTAAATGGCTTTTGCCAAATAAGCCTGCAGATGGAGAGCAACTCGCATGTGTTTATGGACAGAAGACAGCAGAAGGCAACTGGAAATGTAAGTTTACAAGTCCCTTTATATTGCATTTAGCTCATTGAGAAGGAAGCTGCTTAATCCTTGAAGTTTTCAGTGTGTGTTGAAATCGGTCTGCTTTATTTAGGGTATATTGATGTGTAGATATCATGCCAAAACTTAATAGATAAACTGCACATGAACGGAAACAGCCCATTTTAGCAGCATGATATTAAAGCTCTATCATTTATATAGTCCATTATATCATTTATATATAGTCCATTTATATCATTTATATAGTCCATTTGCCTTGGAAAATCAAATGCCTTCAGGGCATTCAGGCATCTAGATACATTAACCCTGAAATATTTAACACTGAGGAAGAGGTAAGTTTCTTTGTTCTTAAATTGATATTTTCTTCTAGATGATTTCCTTTAATATGCTAATTAGTGAAGGCAGTAGGCTCTGAGTTAATGTTTCTACCAAGTTATTTTTAGCATTTTACTTTCTTAGGAAAAACAATCAACTGGTTTGTTCGGCTTTGATGGAAGACTAATGAAAAGCATAATCCATTTGGATTGGACATATGGAGCCAAGCTTTTGTCAGTAATAACTAATGATAGGACAAGGGGCAATGGTTTTAAACTGGAGCATAGGAGGTTCCATGTAAATATCAGGAAAAACTTTTTCACTGTGAGANTAAGTTTCTTTGTTCTTAAATTGATATTTTCTTCTAGATGATTTCCTTTAATATGCTAATTAGTGAAGGCAGTAGGCTCTGAGTTAATGTTTCTACCAAGTTATTTTTAGCATTTTACTTTCTTAGGAAAAACAATCAACTGGTTTGTTCGGCTTTGATGGAAGACTAATGAAAAGCATAATCCATTTGGACAAAAATACCCTCGGACTTTATGGAATACAAAACTGTTTGATATCATGCAGAAAAAATATTCCCCATTCATTTATCCTAGTCATCGTCCTAGATAGGTGTTACATCTCTTTAGTATTGAATCGATACCTCAAGTTATACAAACTTCGGATTCCAAATGAATTGAACACCTCTAAAAAGAGGCTCTTGGTCTAGAAGCAATGAAGTAATAATACTTGGCCACATATTTTGAATTCTGCTTGGTTTATCAATAGCTTCAGTGATGCTATAGCAATGTAAGCATTGAAATACAGGACCTATTTTCAGAGCAAACAGTATTTTTTCCAGTCTGTCACAGTCATGTGTCCTTTAAAGTGCGACTGTCAAATTTCTGTAGACTTAAAAGGGTGCTAGGTACCCATGTACCATTCATAATCTCATCCATGTTAGCTAATAGATTTTTTTAAAAAGATCCTCAGGCTTCCTTTGTCAGTGACTGCACTGAGACAGCTTTCTATTCACCACTGATGTTCAGACCCCCTGCAAAGTTTGAAAACCAGAACCAAGCTTGTTAGGTGGGGAGATGGTTTTGAAAATACTTGTTAAACATTCTGGGTTTAGCAGAATATTGCAGTCATGGCAGCAAGTTTTCACTGGCTGCATGAACAAAATCACCTTTATTTACTCTCTGTATTTTCATACACTGTAACAATGATTTCACACACTAATTGCATTTCTTAATTTGCATCTTAACGTCCTCTGTATTTTGTGGAAAGGTACCTAGAAGTGCACTATCTGTTTTTTTCAATTCTATTTGCTGTTGTGTATGTTTTTATATGCTTGTTGTTCATCTGTTTAAAGCAAACAGCCCCAGTGTGTGTGATCTTTCTAGCATAAGCAGCTGTGACTTAGTAACTCTACAGTCTTCCAATACCCTTGCAGCCAGGTGAATGTTATTATCTTTGTCAATTTGGTTGCATAATTAATAACCTTGTAGAGCAAATGCAGCATTCAGCAGTGGAATCATCAGTATGATTTTAATACAAATGGCTTTTCTAGCAGGCAGCCAGTGTGCTTAATGGGCTTAAACAAAACAAAAACAAATGACTCTTGCTTTGTACAGGCCAAAATGTCACTACCATCCTGAGATAGTGATGCTTGACCTACTTACATCTTTATCTGCGATGTGCCATGTCCGTGTCTCTTCCTGTACCACTTCATTTGTAGCCTTGCTTGCTCCATCAAGCCTCTAACATACGCTGCAGTCACTTGCTGTCAGAGGCATTCACCCTTTCTTCCATCACTGCTTAGGAAGCCCATATCAATAAGATATTGCTGTTACATAGCTGTCATTTCTGCCCTCCAACAAATCTTGTTGCTGCAGAGTGTCTGGAGGTTGCAGATGCCTAATAATGTTCTTCTCTGCTCTGTCAATTGATTTCAAGGCTGCATACCCTTGTCAGACTGAATGCACAGTGCAAGGTGCAGGGAAGCTGGTCTGTGATAAGGCTTTGTAGAGATCCTGGCAGTTCCACATTGCACTCATTCCTGAACTCAGATGTTCGTCATTTCCCCCAACCCCTCTGCCTACGTATTAATTTCTTACAGCTCTGCTCCTAGGCAGGCTGAAGGGCAGTTGAAGTCCTCTGTCTATTCCCCACTGAAACCTGACTGTGTTTGGAGAGTAAAGCTTATGTGAAGCTGTACCTGCCGAGCACTCTCCATGCAAAGGTCATTGTACAGGGTGAGATTTCCACTGCAGACCTATGCATCAGGTTCAGCAGTCATTCACCCTCACCAAAACCAAGTTAATAGCCAAAAAGAGCTTTAGGTAGACATTAAGCATCTCCAGAAGGGGGGTGAGACAGTGGGTTGCCTGAATCTACCTCTGGGGTAGTGCCCGAAGACGTAATTCGGAATGTTTCACGTGGAAGAGAAAATAATAATTGTTTTGTTCCTACTTGTAATGCAGGTGTATGTTCCTGAACTGAGCAGAAGAATGAGCCTAAAGATTCGGGGTTTCTGAGCTCTCTTTAGTTATGATAACAATCTGATGGAAATTCAGGCAACATATTTTGGCAAATTTAAGACAGGACTGTGTGTCAGCCAGGGGAATAAAAAGGTTTGAGATCTTGATTAAAAAGTGTTGAAGGCAAAGCATCTATATTTCCCCAAATTAGGGGATACTTTGGGCAGGCCAACATGATTCAAATTGAATTTATCATTTGTGTCCTAATGACATGAATATTCCAGTGACTATTTCAAGGTATTGGGCAACTCATTTGAGAGAATTTTCATTCATCATACTGACAGTGATGTTAATCAAATTGACTATCCTTAACAAAAACCCCTGCTTCATTTGAACTATATTGCTTTTCTGCCTAAGGGGAACATTTATGCAATTAACAAAACCAGATTGAATGCTAATAAAGAAAACAAATGAAGATTTATGCATAATCTACAAAAGGACTGCAATCATTTAATTAAGAGTATATAGGAGTATTAGTGATAATAAATGAGGAGGCCTTGGTATTCAAATAGCGGTCAAGAAAGTGGGTGGTTTCTTACAGAGCTTCAGGTTTAGTGCTGCTGAAGCCACCATCACCAAGGAGGTTTTACAGCTTTAGAGGACATTCCGGCTTGGCATTCTTGCTGGAATAGTGTGCTGTTTAGGAACAGAGATGATTCAGATCATGGTATTCTGTAGAGAGAGGTGTTGAAGCTGTTTAGGTTATTACAGGAGAACTGTATGAGTGTTTTGCCATAATCACACTCTGGTCCCCATGGTGTGTTTGGGAGCCTGCTACTCCTGTTCTGTGTGACAGCTTCTGCACTCCACAGCTGAGCGAGAGGAAGGCTCAGAGCCTGTTGAGCTTCCTGAGCCCTCCGATAACACCTCCTGCTGCAGACTGGGAGGATTCCATCTTTCAGGTTCAGCAAGACAAGCCTTTTGCTGAGTTTTCCAGCAGTTTGCAACATTTAAACAGCTAACTTCAGGTAGTTTCCATTGACTGAGTAGGCAAGCTGATGTTTAAGTGCTTTGCTGAAAGTTAGCTTTGGATTTGGTTATATTTCTACATGTTTTTGTCGATGGTCGCATTAAAATTTTAATCAGGAAGTTTGTCTGAACTAAGCACAGCAAGCAGGGTGTACTGTGCAAGAAAGTGGCAGATGAGCGTTAGCTGGCAGAGCAAGGAGAGTTTATTCTAACATGCCCTAGATGTATAATTTAGTTGAAATGCCAATCTTTAAATACCTTGTGGAATGGAAAGGCATAGTCTAATAATAATAGTAGTAAAACTAAGAAATTTAAAAATCTGTCTTATTGGGTTTTTATAATTAGTTTGGGATTCTGTGGCTAGTAGTAGGCAGAGCAGCTCAAATTCATCCCTGTTCTAAGCATGAGCAACTCCACTGAAGTCAATAATTAAGTTTTCACTTGCAACCATTATTGAATTTGGCCTGGAATCTGAAAGGGAAGGAGAATGATGCAGACAGGATGGATTCAGTCATAGCAGCAGCTGATAGGGAAGAGAGTTGGCAAGTTGGAAAGCTGTAATGAGTTCAGCTGATAGGGCCTGATGCAAAGGCAATTGAAGGCAATAAAAATGAAACAGCTTTGGTTCAGGGGCCGGAGGGTCTGTTGTCATGCTTGATCTCACTCACAGGTTTGTTTGCTGCTGTAAAATTTAAGGAGCATGCAAGCGTTGCGTGGACCTGGTTGTAAACGCAGAGGCTCATGATTTTGTACAGCAATGAGGTTTCCAAGGCAGCTCAGATTGTACTGCTGTCCAAGCTTTGAAATCCATTCCTCTGCAGGAGTGCTGCATACAGGGTGAAAGTCTGTAGTTCTATGTGCACATAGCATGGTGCTTTCAAAAATGGATGCCTGTAGTTGTGGGGTTTCTGGAAGCTAAATTCTGAATCTGTTTTTAAGAAACATGGTGAGCCTTCAGCTTTTAGAGAAACTATATTACAATGAGATGTTCTTCAATCATGCTTGTAAGAGACCTTTCAGGGGGAACACTTGCCTAAATCCTCTTACCAGCTCTGGTTGGCCTTGGCCTTTGGTTTCCTTATGGTTCACTGTCATAGGATAGATGAGGTAAAAGGCAGTGGCTGGTACTATCTATGGGGAGAGGAAGATGCAAGAGACCTAGTAAGTTAAAACACTTTGAGAAGTGACATTTCAAAAAACCTAGAGTAAAGTGACTAACACTTGTTTTCATTGACCAGTGATGAACAAACTTAACTTACTCTTTCTTCTCATTCCCTTCTCTCAAGCACATAACTATGAACTTAGGCATTTCACTAAGTGATTTGTTGCCCTGTTGAGGATTGACATTTCAGTTTCTAACTTTTTGGAGCCCCTGCATGCCTAGAATTACTGTGGCTTTCAGCTTCCTGAAAAGTCATGCCAGTGAGTTCAGTATCCTTTAAAATCCTTAGTAGGTCAGAGTGTATTTCCTTCCCTTGTTTTTGGAACAGTCCTTACGTTTTCAGAGCCTTATGTGAACCTTCCTATGCTCTTCTTAGTGTTCCACATTCCCTTGTGGAATACACACATGCTCTTTATGATTCCATATTCCTGTGCTTAGCCAGGGCTGGGTTAAATCAATGAAAGTTGAGAGCAAGGCAGATGCTGTTTATGGAGGGGAAGAAGTGTAAAGCTGCATTTTGCACACTGGCCCCATAGTGACAGCAAATCATCTGTCTATCGAGATACAGATACATTAGAAATTGGAAAGAGGTTCTGCAACCTTTAAATCCTTTCATACCAGTTTATGTTCCTGCTGCTAAGCTTTTGCCATGTTAATGTCATCCTGGGTTGGTAATATTTACAGCACCTAAATCAATGTTGAGGACATACAGAGTACTGAAGGATCAACTCTACTTATTTCAAATGCACTTTAGTATTTTGACTGCCTGACCAGAGTTTGGGAAATAACTGTGGTAGAATGATAATGAGAAGTTTAACAGTTTTACGATGGTTGGAGCGGACTTTATGAAAGTTGATAAATTTCATCTTGTAGGTTTCAATTTCTCATTCCCTACAGAGAGACGGGGAGAATACATTGATACTGCATTTCAAATTGGCTAGATCAGAAGGAACAGCAGCTAAAATCCATTACAACCCAATTACATTCATCAGCTGAAGCTGTGTGCATTCATTCGTGAACATCAGCATTTAATCCATAAAGAGGAACTAATGAGAAATTTGAAAATGGAATCCATGCGTCAGTAACTTTGGAGAGATTTTTCTGGGATTAATGAACTGCCAGAACATTGTCAACACACTGAAAACCTATTCTCTCTAGGTTTGTTTACTGACCAAAGAAATATGTTTTTTTCATTCTCCCTATTCTTCAGCATGTTATTGTCTTATGGGTTGTTGCTTTTTTTCTTACATGCTTGGTGCAGGAAGTGATGTTTGAAGGATCAAACACTTGCTTCTTTTCTTTCTCTTATGGGCATCTGCCTGGGTGGTTGGCCAGCTGCAGGTTCACTGCAGATGAACATCCACAGCATCTCCGTACCTCTCTGCAGAAATCTCTTGTGCAAAGCTCCAAAAGACAAGGACATGTGGGCTAGACCATGTTTTGTAGTACAGAAGGAGAGTCAAGATACCAGCAATTACTTTTTAAATAGTACTATGATATAGGAGACTTATTGAAAAATTACCAGTGTTCATTTGTAAGTTACCTTTAAGTTTCCTTTGTAAAATGCTGTACTAGCTAATGGATTTTCTGATTCTCTGGAGCTACCAGTAGGTATTTATCCAAAGAGTGTAGATTAAAGTAAGCTCACAGAAGAGCTAATCTCTCTAATGGGAGTTCAAATGTGTAGTAATTGCAGAGAACTGGCTAGGTTGCCATGATAAACAAGGCAGTAAAATGCCATTCATCAAGATCATACGTTTAAATGATAGCAAGTGCAGATGATTTTTTTCTGGATGCTCCAGGGTATAATATTGATATCCATCTCTATCACTTAATGACCTAAAACTAATTATATTTGAGTTGTAGTTAAAATGCATATTAATTTCTACATGCCTTTTACCTGGAGGTGCCTTAAGAACATGTAGGTATTTCGGGACCAATCTGTGAAAAATTGTGAGTTTTTTTGCACATAGATGTTCTCCATCTGTTAAAAAATAAATCTCCTTTATATTCTGAGCCTTATTCTCCCTTGCTACCCAAGGGGTCTAGGAAGATCTGATGGCTTAATATTTATTTCTTATTTATTTTGATAGTTCTCTGTCATATTCACCAGCTGGATAAAGTTATGATGCTTAACAGCAATATAGCAACATTTCCTCCCAGGAATCATTCCTTTCCACATTTAAGCAGCAGGGCTGATCTCGAAGTAGACGTATCTGACAGGTAGCTCCTCTGAGGTCCTCTTTCCAATTGCACCCCTGATGCAGACATGACAGGTCCAGGAAGAAGAGAACGATGATGAGGAGCAGGCAGGAGAATGGAAAGCAGGAGAGGGAAACCAAGACAGACCATGCAATGTGTGCTATGTTTCAGCATTAAGTGATCAAGGATGGAGAGACATAGGAAATGGAGAAGAGCAGAGAACTTGGGTTAAGGCATCTGGCTAAAAGCTGGCAGCTGCAGCTGGCACGTGAAGCAAAAATGTGGAGGAGAATGGCCATGAGGAAGGAAGCTTGAGTGACTCCCTGTGTGAACTGAGGGAGATCACTGAACCACAATGTGCTTTTGGTCTCTGTCAACAAGAGCAAATATCTCTGGCAAACTGAACACCTTTCAAACAAGGCCAAAGGAACATCTGTGCAGTTTAACCAAATGTACTGCAAAGGACCCTTGCACTCAGTGGGGGAGTTCTGCACAGATGCTGCCAGGATGCTGTGAACAGGAACAATGCGGTCAGGCACAGTGTTGTGCTGTTTGTTGAAATGCTGTTCCAAATCCCTCTGCCTGGCTTTACTCAATGCAAACGCACCAAAGAGGTGGGTTTTTTTCTACTTTCCTAATGCTGGGACAGCAGGAATGGTGGTTGCTGTGTGCCCTACAGCCTCCTTGTCACTTTAGCAAGTTGTTTCGCACCCAGATAGTCATTTGCCACCTGTTGGTCTGCAAGGGTAAGCCTTTCACATTATCGACAGAGTCAGAACCAACTTTTCTGTGACCTCTCGGATCCCACGAAGCTCTCTTTGATCTAAAAGATTCCTAAATGAATGCAGCGAGTGCAGATGCAGAACAAGCCTTCATCTGGCTGTCACCTGAAGGGACGTTTTGAAAAAGGAAGATGTGGTTCTGCTTGTGCAGAGAAGGAAGTGTTGTTCATGGTTTAGATCAATAGAACAGATGTTAGGAGCTGATCCTGATCTCACTAATTTCACTTTTACACCTAAATAGCTTTATTGATTTTTTTAAAAAGAAATCAACTTGTTTGCAACCAGGTAATTGAGAAGGAAATTATTCCCATAGGTCTTACCTGAGCAATAGTTTTGTTGCAGAACTTTGGCAAGTCATTGGGTTGCTGGTCTCTTGGTTGTCCTTTGAGACCACTTAAGGGAAGCACTGGCTCTATACTATTATCAAGTATTGTTATTCTACAGCTGTTTATGTTTGAAAAATAATGGATGGCAGGGAAGTTTTAGAACATTTGAGCACTGCCCAAAGTAAAATATCTTAATTTCCTTTTAGATGTGAAGCCTTCCAACTTTGCAAAATAAAAGGGCAGAATCTTGTAGTAAAAATCGATCTCCTTGGCCAAACAGCCACTTGTTTCAGATTTCTGAATGTATGCTGGTTTTGTCTTAAAGTTATGGGTCTGTCATAAAAAGCCTCCATAAATCATATTGCAAGAACAGGTCTTAACTACCTACTGTTTTCTTTTCAAATACCTATTGTTAGTCATCCTGACAGTTCTGACACCCATTGTGTTGCTGAAGTTTTGAATGCCACATATTGCAGGCAACTGAAAGCTTTGTGTGTTTCACCTGTTTCTGAGTGAATGCAACATTGCAGTGAGCTGTGTCTATATTCTGCGCTTGGTTGGCTTGGGGTATGGTGTCACTAAAGCAATTACAATATATAGGCAATAAGTATTTTCTGACTCATTTGAAATGTGTGCTGAAGGAGTGATGTGAAGTTAGTTTCATACCCAGGGGCCAAGCTCAAACCACTCTGCTGAGATTTGCCATCAGAACCAAACTCTCTTCTCCTCCCTGATACGGTGGTGTCCTGAAGTGCAGCCTAGCTGAGACCCGACTCCCCATGGAGAAAATAGTCCTGCCCTTCCTGACCTTTCAAAAGCAGAAGGCGCAGATGGTTCAGGCTTCACATGGAGAATGAACCCTGGGTGCATATTGCACACTTACTGCTGTCAATATGAAGTTTTTTAAGTTTGACAGTTGGATCCAATTACAGGCAAAAGCGCGGTTTCTGGCACTGCTGGAGCCTGCAGTCCCTTTCCCAGCGCCCTCTCCCTTATCCTGCTGCTCACTTAGCTGCCTTTGTGTCAACATTTGTCCCTATACTTTCGCCCCCTTCCAAATTCAGTGACGAAAAGCAACTCCTGTCTCTCCTGAAGCTGATTGCTTCCAAGTAAATATTTGCTTTCTAAGTTCAGGTAGAGGTGAAGAGGAAGATTCTGACAGTAGTTTGTAAGATAAATTCCCTCTTCAACTCTCCAAACACCAGGGGTTTATTTGTACGTCTGCAAATAAGTTACTAAAAATAAACCGAGTTATGAAGTCTGTAACTTGAGTCCTAAGTGATACTTAAAAGATTATTTGTTTGAATTGATTTGATGACAAAGCTCTCGCCAGGACATTTTTGGCAGCACATGCAGATTAATCCACATTCTCTCACCCTTATTAAAGGACGAGAGTCTTTGCCTGCTTGCCCTTCTGGGACAGTGTAGTTTTTTTCTTTTATTGCAGAACTCCCCATATAAACTGCCATTAGCATCACCAATTCAACCATGTTTTCATTTCCTCGCTATTATTTAACTCTCTTTCAAAATCTATGGCCTGAAATAAATTATTGACTTAGCAGACACACTCCTGTTTTCTGTGACAGGTTCAGCACTAAACAGCCTATTAACAATTCATAATGAGTAACTCCTGTTTGTTTTTTCTGTGTGCTAATTTTGTTCTCTCTTCCTGACATCCTTCGTGTGCCTTGTCCCCTGTCTGCACACTTGGGAGCGTGTGATGCCAGGAGACTCGTGCATGGTGCCTTCACCAGGAAAAGCGTTCAGATTTGGCAGAATGCATTTTGATTTTCTGGCTGAACAATTCACTTGGAAAGAGTGAATGAGGAGAATCTGTGCAGTCATTGTTCTTGAGGCCCATTTCATGACTGTTCACCTGGAAGGTGCAGGGGATGTTTATATCACCTGGTTTCTCTAGTATAGCATAGGTAGTACTTTTCATGTAATTAATGCATCTCCTAAGTGCCAATAGCTTGTGTTTAACTTAATATCTCGCAGGGAAGGCATCTGATCTAGACTAAAAGCATCAAGAGATGGAGAATTCCCTAATGGCTTTGGTAGTTTATTTCATTTTTTTTAATAGTACCTGATATGGGAAAACTGATTTGTTTCTGTTTCAATGTGTATGAATCAAGCTTTAATCTTTTCCCAGTTGTAGCATCTGAAATTGAGAATAACTCCATTTTGCTCAGTAAAGTTTATACTGCTGTAAAGCGTGCACGGAAAGTTTCTACATGGTATTAGTCAAGCTTCCATTCAGAAGCCATTTGCATAGTCTAGAAACTGAGACTTTCAAGTACAAACTAGTAATCACAGGCTCTAATTCTGTTTCAGTCTTTGATTTGCTCTGTAGCCTTGGAAACATTAATTCATCTGCAGAGAGTGGGAGGATGGTGTAGTGAAAGGGATGGAAAAGGTGGGCTTGTGGCTAAGAGAATGGGTCAGAATGCAAGAAACCTGGATTTAATTTTTCTAGCTTCTTTTCTGTGTGGTTGTAATCGTGACAATTGACTGGGAAATACACAGATGTTCCGGTATAAAAAGTCCTGATAACACCTGAAAAGACTCCTGTAAGCTACGACTGCCAAAGCAGGCTGGCTTCCAGGATCCATCAGATCTTTTATTTCAGAAAAGTCTTTGTGGTAGCTAAGAATCTGATGCAAATGAGCAGTTAAAGCAGCTGATGAGAGAGATACTGCAATATACAACCACAGGAAATACGAGCTGCAGAGATATGAAAACTTTCAATTTTAAGGACATATGTAATGAACGCAGTCAAGTGGAACAGCAACATGGCACTGCATAAAGTGAGTGGAATGTCATGTAAATTGATCTGAAAATTACTGGTAGTTATGCTATTCTCTGACAGAATGACTCACACTAATTCATGAAAAAAAATTCTTTCACTGTTAACAGACTTAATGCTCAAACACGGGGGAAGAGGAGGTAGCTAGCTGTGAAAAGGCAGGACAGTCCTGTAAATGCACCAGTTCTCTCTCTGCTTTAATTCATTTCTTTGTGCTTGTGAAATGGATGATCCTGAGACTGGGTAGATACACGGTGAGGAGAAAATTCACCTTCCAGTGGGAGAACCAGTGTGAAATGTGTGGAGCGTGGTCTTAGAGTGGGATTTGTTCTAAATGAGCTCTTAGGAAACACTGACTCCATCCATTGTACCTGACAATTAGTGAATACTTTCATAAACGATTTCATTCCTGCTACTGAGAAACAGAAATTATGTGATGGTTCAGAGAGGAGCTGCCCAGGGTTAAAAACTCTGACCAGGGTGGTTTTATTTTATTTTCGGGGGGGGGAGGGGGGAGGGGGAATGCTCACATCTCAAATAATGAAAACTTTGCTACTTATCTCCATAAAAGTAAAAGGAAAATTGATTTGAAAACCCGTGAATGACTGTTTTGTTATTTTTGTGGGGGGAAAATTGGCTGTAATTTTACCATGAAGCAAAATTTCAGCACGCAGGTTTTCAATTTTCCTTCCTGGGATACTGAGAAGAAATGAGTGTGTTCCACAGAGAAGGTTTTCTTGTAAGAAAAATCACTTTAATTGGAAAACACTGGGTAAAAACAGGTCATGATGGCTGCATTCATGTCTCTTGTTTTTGTTTTTTTTTTCACCCACTAGACTTTGCACTTTCCTGCTCTGTTTACTTTTGTTGCCACTTAAATTTCTCATTGCTCAACTTTTCTCTCACCCTGGTCCAGGAGGTAAATAGAACATTCTTGTCTCTGGCAGAGCTGGTTAGCTTAACAAACGAGAGAGACCTGCAAGTGATGAAGGCTCTGATTATATCCCCATGCTATACCGGCAGTTTTGTGTTTCAAAAAACCCAGGCCAAACAAAACAGACAAGTAAATAAACATTCTTTGCTTTTCCAGGAATTTCGAGACAAATCAAATCCATTTTCCTTCCTAACTTAGTTTTTGCCATACAGACACAAGACCAAATTAATGCCATTGTTTGGATCCAAGAAGCATTGCATTTCACGTAACTTGAAATTTTTCCTCTTATGCTCAAATTCTGCAGAAGAAAAGTAAAAACCTAACTCAGCCAGACTTTCTGTCCTTGAACTTGTGCACTATTTTTGTGTATACAAGAAATGGAAGTAGAGCAGGTTCTCTGCTGAAGGCTTTTGGCATGTGGAAGAAAAACCTTGAAAACTGATTTGAAACCCATTCACAGTTCTACTCTTTCCCCTCGACCCCTTCAACTTTATTTTGAGATATATTTCTTAAGGAAATTAGGGGGGAAAAGGATCTTTTGCTGATGAAGAGCTTAGAGAATTCCTGTGTGAGGGTAGCTCTCCCTACAAGGCGTTTATGTTAATAGTTTCCTTGTTTACAGCTACAGACCTGATGCAAAGTGTATAGGAACTGATGGCAGCAGTCATTCAGTCATAATTAGGTTTTGCATTTCTAATGTGTGCAGGCTGTGAGGAAAGCTTTCATGTTCATCTACACTGTGAGAGTTCAGTGAAATCTGCAGAAGTTTGGATGTTCTGTCAGTCAGCCCAGAAATAACTCACAACAAGCAGGACTGATGGATTCTGAAGTTGGTGCTGCTTTGGTCAAGTGTCACCGATGTCACCCCTGGGGAAACTCATTGCAGTGAAGTTCACATGCAGTGTATGGAGGTTGGGTTTGCTTCCTATTTTAGTATTTTCCACAGACTTTGCATAACGGGTACATTTGCAGGCCTCCATAAATAATAATTGTTGCTGCTGACATGCAGCCAGGAGGCTGATAAAGTCAGTAAGAGGAGCACACAATGGGTCGTCTTTGTCTCTGACCTCATTTAAGAGATGTTTCCCCCTTGTTTCCTTTTTTTAGCATTTCAGCTCTGACAGGTGCAGATTTGCCAAAAGGAATGTTAATTGCCTATTTACTGCATCCCAGCTTGTTCAATTTACTCACAGATCATTTCCTATTCAGAGCCCAGCAGCAGATTCATTTTCTCTCTCTCCTGTTAATCTCTTTACTATCTGGGCAAATGCCATAGGAGCAACACTCCCACCTCCTGAAAAGTCACAATCTTTGCACACGGAAAAACAACACCCAGTTCTGAATCCCAGAAAGGGCAAGGTCACATCCCTGAGGATGTACACCAAGCCAGCGAAATAGGGATATGAGCCCTGCAGGAGGAATCATCATTACAGATTTGAAGACAATGCTTTCCTGATGATCATTTCTGTAAGCCTAAAACAGCCTCTTGGATTTCTCCTCGTGGCATAGCTTCTAAATTTTCATCTTCTATTTAAGTAATGTAGTGGCCCTTGTTAGGGTTTGATTGATTTCACCACAGCCATGTGATAACCTGTTCCAGCTCGTTTTTGCTGGTATGAAGAGAGGAAAGACAACTTGAAAGCACCCAAGTGTGGGGCAGAGTTTAAATGCCCGGTGAGCTGTGCCCAGGGAGGAAAGTAATAATGCCATGGGCTGTTGTGCCTATGAGGGTTCCAGTCCAGGGGTATTAGGTATTTGTTTACAATAAATAATCCAGCTCTTATGTATGTCTTCTGTTTCCACTTTCTCACTCTTGGCAATATCTCAAAGGAGTTTTTTCCATTAGCTCAGCGAAGTGACAGAGCAAAGCTGGTTAGATTGTGAGTTGCTAACCTGGGTAGAGGTGTGATAAATCTCCTAAATCATCTGCTCAGAGCATCTCCTCTGCTTTGAGGAAGAGGAGTAAGTATGTCAGTTCCTCTGTACCACTCCACCTTCCAGAAGAGTGAGGCAATTGTCAGGAGCTCTTTGCTCAGGAAAAGGTTTCAGCCTTTCTGCTGCTGTAGTCAAAAGAGAAAGACCTGACTTCTCACCTATGGCTGTTGCTTGAGGAAAGGGCTTCATTTATGCATTGAGAGAAAGTGAAAATGTTTAATGAAAGCCATGTGTCATTTTTGAGTTCTGGTCTGTGAGGTGGCAGCGTGAGTAAGGATCTCATGGGCGCTAAGGCAGCGAATTCAGACTGTACCAAACACTCAGCTGCTGTAAGCTGGCTAAACACCATTTTGCTGCAACATTTACTGCTTTTGCTTTGCCTTACTCCATGTAATTGGTGGATTTTTGCTTCTTGGTAACAACCAGCTGGAAGAGTTAATAGGTGGGAAAAGTTCATGAAATTCATCAAAGGCACTGAAGACATGTTTCCTTCTGTTAACCTAAAAATAACAAGGCTTTTCAAACACTAACCCAACTGGTGCAGATTACAACATCTGACATGTTTTCTGAATAGGAGCCGAAATGATCAAACAAGAAGTTCCGGTGGAAAAAGTAAGAGCATTTGTATAATGAAGCCCACTTTGCTCAGGACTTGGAGGCTGCAAAGAAAAACCATGAAAGATGCTGGCTTTAAAAAAGACTGGGATCTGGTGTTTTGCTTGGACAATGTATGCGTGTGATTTAAATTAAGAATTCTCATACACTTTCTTGAATAAGGAAACTTTTCTGAATAGGGCCTTGATGTCCATTTTAAAATTCTTATTTGCATATACAGATTTATAGTAGATCTTTTTCCATGTGCTGCAATAGCTCTGTGGAGCCAGGACCCAAAGTACTGTAGGATCACAATTTGTTTGGTTAGATATTATTAGAGACCATACTTCCTCAGAAGATGTACTACTACTTCAATCCTCCAACCATGACTGCTCTTGAAATTGTGCAAGGAAAACCAAAAACTTCCTTATGGAATGTGTCTTCAATAATTTGAACAGAAAGGCTTTGCAGTCTCACACCTGTTCATCTGTTTCAGCTTGTACGAAAATGGTTCTGCTGTATTCAGACTTCTGTGATCAGGAAGGATCCAGCAGTTCTGAAGAGATTTTGTCTGGACAGAGTTGTTTGAACAGGTCAGGTTTGAGTCTACTATTCCATAAAGCCAGGAATGACTGCACTGTGAGACATCAGTGCAAAACCAATATGAGAGGAATCAGACCCACAAGGTTGATACCTTACAGCGAGAAGATTAATCTGATTAGGCCTCGGTGCTGTGTGATTGCTTTGGGCCCGCAGGCTTCTTTATAACCTTTTCACAAACACAGCATTTCTGATCAACCCGTCAAAGTGTTGCAAAAATGTTATTAGCTCTGGATCTTTGTTGTCAGGGTCGGGGAGGTCTGCTCCCTTCTGCTCTTGCTTTTGTGCTAGGAATGCAGTTTCTACTCAGCACTCACAAGGTACACTCTTTTCTACTGCTTATGTATCTGGAGTGGAAAAGCTCATATAAACCCTGGCACATGCAAACTATCAATGCCTGCTTTTATCTTCTATAGACAGAACCACTTCTGGCTTCTGCAACTTCCCTTCATGCTGTGGTTTGCTTTCAGCTTTATTTCTTCACACTTGGTCACCTTATGTCAGGCTGCAGCCAGTACACCTGACAGGTAGAGCTGCAGAACTAATGAAGTTAGTGTTTCAGCTGCACTTGGTCCTCAGAACATAACAGCATTAAGTTATGTTCTATATAAGGTGAGTCATCCTTGTAAGTGGGTTGTGAAAATAAGTGTGATTAAATTGTGGGAGAGCTCAGTATCAAATTCTCCACACTGGAAAATTCATTTGGTTTGGAATGTCTAGGACAAACGTGGAACCATAATGGACTATGTGTTGTATTAATTCAATAATACTTTCACTTCCCCACACCACCACCTTTCGGTTCATCTGATTCAAGTCCACTGGTATCTCACCTGAGACCAAATGTTTTGTATAAGGCATAATGGCAACTATGGGACTGAACTTCACCGGTGTTTGCAAGCTATCAGAGGCACAAAACAGAGCTTGCTTACATTGAGATACGACTGTGCAAAAATGGCACAGATGTCACGTCACCCGAGGTAGCTACCCTGCAGTTAAATAAGCCTTTCTGATTTTACTTATAGCTCAGGATGTAGTTCTATTATCGACCATCAGATCCAGAATGGTAACAGTGGAGGAAAATCATAACTACTTGATCGGATGAGGTGTAATGGTCCTGGAAATCCCTATGATAGAGAAGGCTGATTATGGGTCTGGAATGATGTGCATCAGTGATAATGAATCACTTAAGTCCTTGTAAAGTGTTCCACTGGCTAAATTCTGCTGTGCTGCTTTGTGGTGTGAGGAATCTTATTGATTCAAGGCAATAGGGGTGGTAGCTGGGCTCAGAATGAGTAGCACCTTTCCACAAAGTGGTTCCATTGAAATAAATGGGAGTCCACTGTGAAACTATTTGTGAAACTATTTGTGGTTGCCACAGTTTGCTAAAATGAGATAAGATAAAAGCCACCTCTACTGAAAAAAAAAGGCAAATGGGCACCTACAGGGTTTTCACTACATTCAAGCATTTAATGCTCCTTCATTCAAGACAAATTAATGTACTTAAAAACTTTTGAAAATTCCATTAGTTACTGTCTGTGTCTCTAATTGTCTACATACAGTAAAAAAACCTCTGGCTCATGATAGCCTAAGTTGTAATATAGGCACTCAAGAGCTTAAGCTTGGGAATTTCAAAAGAGCTTATGTGATTTGATAGTTTAAACCCTGCTAACAATCAGCAGGACGTATATTCTTAAATGCCCATTGGCTTCTGAGAATTGAACTTTATTGCTCATAATGCAATCACTCTTCAAAAAATTCATTGTTTATCCAATCCTGACATACAGCAGCCAGCAAATGTGTGTGGTTACAAAAACATCTGATACACTTTGTTCCTCATTATATTCCCATACGTTTCTAATGGTGTTGGGTGAAATCCCCCAACTCCTTTCCACTATACCATTAGAACCAGTAATGCTGAATCATTTAAATTCTTTTCCCAAGAATGATTCATCTGTCCATACTATGAGAATATAAAAGCAGTATAAATCCCTATTGCCTGAAAAAGAATGAAGTCTATACCTTTCAAATAACTTCATATCCTTCAGCACTGGTAATAAATATCCTCCTTTTTCTATGAACTACTCCATTCAGTGCCTGTAGCCCTGAATTATGTGTCTCTCATATATGGTGTATCTCTGGATATGCAAATTAAAAGCAAGCTTTTAAGTGTTGTTTTTCCCTCTTTCTGGCGTGCTTGGTTGTTCAAGTACTTTTTATTTAAACCAGCCTTACAATAATCAAGTATTGTAGTTTTTTGTGGTGGTATTGTTGATTATTTGAGCATTAAACCTCCACCTGTTTTTCAATAATATTGTCTCAGGTCAAATTTTCAGCTGATATAAATCAATGTCCAATTCCAAGGACCTACACAAAGAATTATGGATAACTTATGGCCTATTTTTAAATCTTATAGAAGGCTCCAATAGCACATAAAGATCTATAATAGGCTGAGGGCTTTGTATTTTAAATTCCAGCTGCCTGAAATTTTTATTCAAAAGTTTGTCAAAAGGAAGTCACTTTTTCATTACATGCAAACTCATGCAGGAAAGGGCCTTTTAAAAATTAAAAGCTAAAAATAAACGTTCTTATTCACTTTTGTCTTACATCATAAAAACCAAATAACCAATTTTCTAGGTTAAATATCCCTTTATCATTGAATTTAAATAAGAATTGTATGGCATTTTTCAAACCAGTGGTGGAAAGCTACCTTTGGGGTGTCTTTGCAGTGCTTTAACATAATGCTCCCATACAGCTGAGTACAGGAGGTGAAGAATACAAAGTCAGAAATTGCAAAGGGGAATTTTACCTTGAAAGAGCTGAACTAAAATTGATCCCAGACAACAAGATGAATAGCCTGATGCAAACAAGTAGTGCTATGGGATCTTTAATGATCTCGTATGATCGAGATCATACCCTAGATTTGTTGCCTGAAGCTTTATGGTCCATCAAGCCATAAAATCATGCTTGGTAATTGATATAGTGCTGACTCAAAAGCAGAATTGCCACCGATGGGTTCACCCATCCTGCTTCCTTCAGCCTCAGGCTTTCTGGGGAGTAGTGCTAGATCTAATAGAGTTTCTCTTGGATTGTAAGATGTGAGGGCAAAAAAAGGCAAATCATTTTTCTGTCTCTAGTCCAGAAAGTTACCCCAAAGAATTTATTGTTTTGCTACTTAGGGAAGGGAAAAGCTGCATCTCAAAGACTGTCAGCCTTCAGTGCTCCTGGGGACCCTCAGTCAGCAACCAAATCACAACTCTGAACAGTGTGACCACTGCTTCCATGCCGTATGGCAGTAAGCTATTTCTTTCAACTGGGCTGTCGTGCAGCTTGTGTTGCCTCTCTGTGCCTCTGCTGTTCTGTTTAGAAAATATGTTAAAAAAAAAGGCATTTATCTCTGCTGTGAAACAATTTGAGTGCCATAAGACTATATTGCCCCTGTTTGGAAAGACTTGAGCTCTCCATCACGGTACAAAGTCAGTCTCCTGTCATGTTTAGGTGGTGATGGTAAGCGCTGCATTAGCCATGTGTTTGCACTCTGGCTCTGAGCAGGCCTGCACTGGTGTCAGACTACAGTGAGGAGAGATGTTCAGCTTATCAGCATACTGGGAACAATACATGGAAGTTCTGAAGGCTTTCCTGTAAAACTGAAAATCTAATTATCACTTACCCATGTGTCACAGGGGGGAAGGTGAACTCCACCAGGGATGGAGCAGCCATTTGGAGCAGGCAGCAGCAGGAAAGTTCTGCTGAAAGTTGTCCTACAAAAAGTACATAAGAAAGGAGTTTTGCTGCACCTCCCAAATGTTCTTTGTTACTTTTTGCTGCTTATGATTTGACAAGCTTCTATCACTTTTACTCTTGTTACAGGAGAGCTTGCCAAGTGCTGGAAGTCAGAGCCTTGAAAAACATCTCTGTGCTGCTCGCTTATGTAACACCAAATATGCTTGCACAGTAAGAAAGCCTATTAAATATTTAAACCCTGTCCTTTCCTCAAAAGCAGAACAGCAAAGATGATTTTCCATGGAATTTAACATTAAACTCTGGCAATTTGTACAGCTGTGCATATAAATAGTTTGCACATCATCTCCAGAGGCAAAGGTCAGTGTGCCTCATACATTTCAATACTGTAAGTTACATAGCAACAACCTTCCCATTTCTGTTTCCATGTTATTTATCGAAAGGGACTTTAAAATTGGGATGAAGTACCACTGGGTTTTGAGAGATGAATGAATGGAAGTTGATTGTAATATTTTTCCTCAATTGCTTAATTTTTATCTCTTCATAGAACAAGATAGATAATAACAGTCCGCCAGCAACAGGGACTGGGTGGCATAAAGCTTTTTCAAGGAAAGAAATCAGAACAGACAACTGCCTGATTTCACTTAATGCAATTTGTTCCATGACTGATCTTCAGACCCCTGCTTCATTACCTTATACAAACTTAAACCTGTTTTCCAAGAAGGAAAAGACTCTTATTTGCAATTAGAATTACCCAATTACACACCACTCATGAAAACACCATGCATACTTAGCTCCAATAGATGAAAGCTGACTTTTTAAGTGCCAGAGATATATTTCTTCACATAGTAAACTCTTAGGAGTTAATATCATTAAAGGAGTCTGTACAAACAGAACACAAGTAGCTCAGGATTAGTTCTCACTCCCTGTACTTAAGAAACTCTGTAACGTTACTAATTTCAGTGCAAATTCCCCAGGCAGAGTTTCATTTGGTGAAGGTCTGCTGAAAAGTAAAGACAAGGTGGTTGGTTAACTCAAATGGATGGAGAAGATCTGATTCTTTGCTGCTGACCCAGGACTGAGCTAGGGACAACCAGCTCCTCTCTATCACTTCTGCACGCTGCATCCCTTGTGTGGTCTGAACACAACTAAGCCTCAAAGTGTTACTGAGTAGTGCCTGTGCCTTCTCCATTTGCATCTACAATCTGCTTTGGCTGCATTTCAAACAGAAGTTATATATTGAACAGTACTTTTTTTCCATATTGTTAAAGTTCTGCATTCATTTTGCATAGCTCTAATATTTCCTTATTTCAGTCTTGTGCATTTTATGTACTTATTTATCATCTGGGTAGAAGTACGCTAATTGACTCACTGGTAATTCAAATACTTCCTGCTGTGGAGGCATCAGAGGGAATTGGTTGTTTTTGCTGGCTCTCCAACTTGTTAATTGAGAAGCTATTCAATTATAGGTAATATACTTTTATTGCTAATAAGATATTTTGGTACCAACAACATCCCCAATCTGAAATTAAATTTGCAGGAATTGTAAGAAACTTGAAACTGCTTGGCAAAAGGCTCCAAAAATTAGCCTTACATAGAAATACTTGAATCAACAGCAGCTTCAGAGAAGTGAAAAGTAAATCAATAAAATTCTTATCAGAGTTACCTTACTATTTAGTTACTCTCACTTGTGATTATTTCAACAGAGAAATTAGTAAGAAGGTGAATTTGCTGCAGATGCATTAGGCTAAGGAAGTTGTTCTTAATGCAGATTATCAAATAGGATATCTAAAACATAATTAATACTGCTCTTCATTATCTAATTTGCCAAGATTAAATTCTTCTTTATGCATCAGTTCTCAAGCTCATCTTGAGCCCTGGTATTAGCTTGCTTAAGTTATTGAAGAACATTTCTGGTAAATACATATTATTTCTCTTGTTATTAATTTGCAAAGCAGTAGCACCTGGAAGCCCAAATGGAGCCATGGCACTGGACATAAAGGCGATATGCAACTCTCCCAGGCTGAAAAACAAATGGTTTAAATAGCAATGAAAAAAAGTGGCAGTTCCAGTGTCTCCACAAAATGGCTTCATGAGTACAGGATTCAGAACTGAGTGGCAAATCAATACAGAGTTAAACTCATTCTTGCTTACTTCCATTTCTACCTAAGCAAGTTCGTGCTTTGTTGGTTGATTTAAAATACCAGTATATTATCTTTTTGTGTCTCTTCATTTTTCCCCCCCAAAGGCAAAAGATGTTCACAGCAACAACAAAGGGGAAGAGAAGTATGAAAAGATTAGTTTGATCAAAGGGATATCATGTCACACCGGAAGATTGATTTTCCTTTCCTCCTGGACTGCCATGCCCCTTTTCCCTGTGCTGGCTGCAAGGCTGTTGCAGAGTTTGCTTCCTTGTGTCTCTCCATGCCTTGCATGTATGTCTTTTGATTATGACTTGTCTCCTTTTAATATCACACAAACAAGGCTCTGTCATGTCCCAAGAGCTGTCTGACCTATTTGTTCTGTGGTGGAAAGGATAGATAGTTGTTCACTTATCACACTTGCCTTGCAGGTAGGAGTCTCGGGACAGGACATTCAGTCTACCTCTCTGCTCTCCTGTATTGTTCAGAAAGAGCAGCAAATACTACAGAGAAAAATCTTAATATTTAAAGACAAACCTGTGCAAGGCTGGATGTCTCTTTTGTTTGTGTTACCACTGAATCTTAACATATGATTAGCTCCTGCTGTGGCATGGAGTGCAGGCTGGAGTTTTGATGGACAGAGAGCAACATAAAGCAATAATATTTTCACACTTGGTATCAAATCACCTTTTGTTTAATGGGGGTAAGGAAACAATCCAATTTTAATAATGCCAGATCAGTCTGCCTAAATGAAATGGGAACAGGAGATTGGAGGCTGGTAAACAGTGTTGCCTGCCAGCAGGAAAACAGGTTTTAATCCTATAAATCACAAAAGGAAATTGCTGAGGCTATATATCTCATACAATTAAGCCAATTCGAGCCTGATTATCAGGGGAAAAAGGTGGCTTATAAACTGTGGCATTTCAGTATGGAGTTTTGTGATAGTGTTGGATTCACACACACAGGTTCAGTCTTCAGAGGCTTGTCTTTACATAACCTTGTATCCAAGGCTGCTGGAAGCAACTGTAGTTCTATGGAAGTTCGCTGGTTACTTTATACTCCAATATTCACACAGAGCCAACCTGTCTCATACAGTATCAGGGTCTGAGCTATTAAGAGTTCATCCTGCTTTCAATACCGCACAGCAAGAATACATTTCTGGGATGCAAAAACAAGGTAAGGTACCTCACAAGCCAGGTACAACAGCATGTTTTCCAATAGATCATCTGACTTATTTCCCTTTCTTCATTAATGATTAAAGGTTAAATCACCAGAGATGTCGAGGGCAGTTCCTGAAGGTTGGCATGTTACACTTGGGTTCTGGATCTCAGGCTGAAATTCAATGGTATCAGACACTTCAGCATGTACTGGAACATTGTCATTTTGAACTGGAACCAGTTATAGTTCTCTGCTCTCTGGCATTTTGAAGGACACTTCAGTGTGATCTATTTTAAATCTGTTCCAAAATATTCTCTTTTTCATTTTAGAATAGAAGATCACTTTTGACTTCCCTCTGCTCCCTTCCCTTAAATACAATTTTATAGGAGGGAACCATGTAATCACAAGTATCAGAGATAAAACACCAGTCATCTTTTGTCCAAACAGTTCTGCAGAATTCTTTTTCTGAATAAATTCAAAGATTATAAGGTTATGTTATCATTTATTCTGACTTTTTGAAACACAAACCAGAGAGTATAATCTCAGGCAAAATGTCCAGTCCACCACGTAGCTTGTTGCAGAAACTATTCTTATATTGCCTATTGGTTTGAAAGGTTGAGAAGCGGAGTGTTAAAGTTGCTATGGCAGAGGCTTCTTGCCTGTCAGCTGTCTTTGAGACAAAAGGCATGGTTAATTGAAGAGCTAGAATGGATCTGCTTGTAGAACAGGGTGAGTAATTGAAAGCTAGTGGTCTGGCTATTGACCAGCATATGTGCTTGAAGCCATATAGATGAGAGCCTGATGCAGAGGCTATAAAATGGTGGGGAGGGAAGCAGAGAGTGGGCTTTTAGAGCCGTTTGTGTTTTGCCAGGCTCTGACAATGGAGCGGGGAGAAGGGCTGTAGATCTTTCTAGAGCATGTTGTTGCAATTATTAAAGCAGGGCTGGCCAATGTGTTACTAGAAACCTTTCTTTCTTTCTTTTATTTTGTAATTCATCCATCCAGCTCCTGATTACAGGAGCAGCTCGAGGCAGCTGACTGGAACAGGAGCTGGATTTACATGATCCCTGAGTAGTCTGTCTGAGAAAGCTTTGCTAAGAAGAAAAGGGGGAAAAAAAGTTACAGTTATTTGTGAGCTGCCTTTGCAATATGTTCCACAGCTTGAACACCTCAAGTATAACAGATGAATTTTCAATCTTTAAAAGAAAACATTCTATATGGCAATATGGCTTGCATTACCAAAGTGGTAATACTGTACAGGTGGGGATTTCTTTTTTTTGTTTAGGCTGCTGGATAATAAACAGGCATTCTTATTTAAAAAAAAAGAGGCAGAATAAATTGTATAGGTGATTTTAACAGATTGATTTTATCAGCCCTCCACTGGAGCTTTGATAGCTCTCAGAGTGGCTGCACTATAGGGAACATTGCAAAGAGATTGAGTAGCAACAGTTTGGTTTCCTGGAGCAATCAAATGAAAGCTTTGAATGACCTGATATAAAAAACTCCAATAGATGCAAACACAAAAACGTTTGTTAAATTGTTGTTGCAAAGATTAGAAAAGCTCAAAGAATAAGCTTTTAAAATTGCAATCTTTTTGTTGTTTTGTCATGATAAGTGATGAAGAATAAAATGAAACAGCAGATGCAGACCCTTTTGTCATGCAGATGGTGTAATCCCGGACTAAATATGAATAAACAGCACTTGTTAAAGAGCCTTTCGCTGCTTCACCATGGCCTATTCTGAAAAATAATACAGCATGTAACCAATATTTCATACACTCTTACGAAGTTTCTAAAGCATTTTACATTGTAGGAGAAGCATTATGCTGTGTAGTGATGATGGGGAAGCTCGGAAACGGATCCTGAAGCTGCCTGATACCATCTTTTTTGCCTGTTCAGAGCAAGTGCAGCTGTTATTATCTCTTGCATGTGAAGTGGCGTTAGATAGGTCCAAAGATGCCAACCTGCATGATAAAACGGGCAAGAATCAGATAAAAACCTCAGTCAGTTCTCCCTGCTAATCAGCACAGGATTTACAGTATATTTCTGATTGATTCTGAGAGGAAGAACTCAAACACAAAGTTGTTTGCATGCCACCAGACCTATAGCAAAATAACCTGTCCTTTTTCCCTTCTGGCTTTCTGCCTCTTAAGGTGACCATAAAGCTAAAAAAACTTGCAGGAAAATTTTACCTGAAAACAGTCAAGCCTGTGAAATGTTTCATGTTCTGAAAAAATCTATTTAGCTGAAAATATTTTGGTTTTGGGAACATTTAGGGTTCCCAGCACTGTAGGGCTCAGAACCTCCCAGTGTCAGGATCCACACATCCATGCAACTGAAGGAGAATCCATGTTTCAAAGGACTAAATTGTCTTAAGTAGACCCCAGGGAAAAACAAATGCAGGTAGAAAGCGTAATGTCTGATAATATGTCCATTAGCTTAGACCATGAATGAATTGGCAGAATTAACATATTTTCTAATGAGGTTGAAGAAGGTTATAATTACTGTGGTACCCATCCAACTGATTGCTACCAAGGTATGGATTGCAATATTAGTAACTTGGAAGAAGCAGTTCAGGTTACAGATTTCAAATGAGGAACAAGTCAACAGTCCCCTGGAGGGTATTTATTGTTAGCTGGCTGAACAATTAGCTTCCCTTTGGAAGGCAGCCTACCAAAGCTTGTACTATTTGTTTATCACTAGTAAGAGCAGCATCCATCCACTTCATTGAAATTAATATTAGTCTTAAGAGTGTCTTGTTTTCCTTTTTTTTCTTAGGTTAGCATAAAATTATTGAAAATTACATTTTTAAAATAATTTTTTTTTACATATAAAGCTCTTCTATATCCAATTATAAATTATAACCAATATTCCATGGAGCCCTTGATAACAGCTCCTGTTAGGCCTGAAGAGCAGTCAAGCAAAAAGTACATTGTAATAAGGTCACAAATGCTGTAAATTACTGGGTTCTCATCCTTGCATACATCTCACACTGGGCCAAGAGGGTTTCACTTCATTAGATGTGAGAAGTCACAACTCACACTAAATCACGCCACAGCATCTGAACCATTAAATACAGAATGAAAGAAATTGCACCACATGGAGATGTGCTTCTCCCCTCTTGTTAACCTCTTAGCTGCTATCAGCACATCTGCCTCTGACTTGTGTGCAGATCTCAAAGGAACAGCCTGAACTTCCAGGAATATGATCTTTGGCTATCCATATCTTTGGATAATATGTGGGAAAAAGAAGCAGCCAAAGTGATCTCTGTGTCAGCGCAGAGGATTCAGGAGTCTGTAAAGGCTTGACAAGCCTGGGCTGACCACAAGACTCCAGGCAGAAATAGAAATGGACCAAAAGGGCTCACCTTGTCACTTAAATTGTGTTCCTTCCTATCCTAGCTGCATGAGCATTATGAGCTTAAGGCCTCTGTCAGTGTTGCCTTTGTTACAAGAAATTGTTCTGTAGGTAACTGTTACTCAGAGTACACATTCCTTTGCTACCCACCAACTTGTATTTTGGATCCTTTTTGTATTCTGTGTTCCTCAGTGTGGCCATCCTGTTCTGCTATCCATCATTTTAACCTGTGCCTCAGCTCTGTGTATAAGATGGTTCAGAGGTAGTGCTCAGAATCATAAGCCCATACTGTGCCCAACCCCTCTCCATGGAGAGTGACAGCCCATAAATATTAGCTGAAGATCTATGAGGCCACTGCCAAGGTTTGCTGTCCATAGGCAGCACAAGGTTTTTCTCTGCCCTGATCATCTGTAAAAGCTTTATTCAGTCCTAGCTCTATTTCATGTCCTCTTCATTGGGCACCATCTTCTGGCTATGGCTGGATATTGGTTTTTCATGATCTTACCCTGTTCAGCATTTCTTCTAACCCCAATGCACTCTGTGTTTCTTACAAAGAGAGCTGCTATCAGCACTTCATCTGTTTTCCATCCAGTTCTGCCCTGGGTAGTTAACTCTGGATAGTTTAACTCCATTGTATAGAAAAGGAAAGTAAGTAAGACAAAGAACTGTCCTGGGGTTTACTACCTTAGCAGATCATCAGATCCTCAGCCTTAAATGTCCTTAATTTTGCTTGTGGTGTGGTATTTTTTTTTTCATTTTACTACCTCCCCTTTTTAATTGTTGCTGCTGTGTTTTTATTCCTGTCTCTCTGCATTTCACATCAAGTTTCTATCAGCCTGGCTTCCCGAGCAGAGCCTCACACCAGTGTTAGCAGCAGAATGAAACTGAAGTCTGTGGAGCACTCGTGTGTTGGCAGCAGCTGGGGAGGCAGCACTGGAGTTGGTGAGAAGCACAGGTTTACACATCCTATGAATGCCCCCAAATCTACTCTTGGCCACGGGAAATGACCTCGCTTCTCTGTGCCTTTTATCTGTTGTCTATTTGCATTTGTAGCTTTTGGGATAGGGAGAGGTTTTTATTATGTATTCATACCCAGGATAAAGCCCTCAGCAAACTTCAGGATCCCATGTGCTGCCAGAATATCAACAGCAACTGCTTAAATCTCAAGGTGCCAAATCTCTTGAGTACCCATTATCTTGAATGAGATTTGTGAGGGGCCAGCAGAGGGAAAGTGCAAGGCCTGTGCTCTTCTCTTACTGCTGTTTGAGAGAGGATTCACCTTAGATGGTGCTCCCTAAACTGTGGTCTTAACACTGGGATTTAGAAGCCAGAAGCAATGCTGCTCTTTGGCAGGAGAGCCTTTCCCTTCCATCATATTTGGAAAGCTTGGTCTGTTGCAGCCTTCGAAATTAAATTAAAGGCTCTTGCCTGCTGCTGCATTCAACTTCTGAATATTTATAGACAATTCTGTAAGACTTCCAGAGGCCTCCACTGAAGGGCAACCACAGCATAAATGCATCTGATGGCTGGGATGCAGCTGACAGCAGTGTGGCTCGGACCTTTGAGTCACACCTTGCTGTCTTTTTCTTAGAGCTTGATTAAAATTACTTGGGTTTATATACTTGTCCAATGAAGGCTGCAGTGTTTTGTAAATGAGCAAAGTGAAAAATCAGTTCTTAATTTTTTTTATTGACCATCACAGTAGCCATAACATAAAATCACTATCAATTCTTTGTGATCATTGTTACTGTGATTATTTCTATTATGGTGGTACCTGCATACAAGAAACAAGACCAAGACTCCAGCAGTGTGGGAGTGCGTGTGCTCAGTGAGGACATCCCAGTCACTGAAACACTGGAAAACAGTTAAAAGTAAGTCCTGCCTTCTCTGAGAAGGGGAAACCGAGGCACATCATGTATTATTCAGTTATTTTGAAGTCTGTTCCCATTCAGAAGAAAATGCAAAGAAGATGAGAGAAAAGCATGCCAATACTAGAAATCCAAACTTTGATTTTGGCTCATAAATCGTGTGTGGTTGGACCAGAGAAAACAGAGAGAGCCAGGTAATAGGATTCATCAAGTTTTGCTGACTTTCATAATAAAAGCTGCCACCCTAAGGAAGTAAAATACGTTCAGTATGCAAAGGGAATAAAAATATGAACTCATCTTGGCTAATGGCTCTGAGAAGTAATATAAAGATATGCATAGATTATTTTGAATCTTAAAAAAAAGAGGGATGCATCCAATTTGCATAAAATGTTAATAGTAATCTTAGGGGTAAGAGATTTACTTTGAAACACAGGGATCATTATGGGGAATTGTTAAAGTGGAGTCTTTGTCCTTGAATGTTTTCTTTGGAGTTCCATTAAACAAGCATGATACCACCGTCACACTTTAATTCTGCTGAGTTTAGCTTATGTGAACATCATCAACACCCAGCCAAGCCTTTTCGGGTGGAACTCTATTTCATTAAGGCAGGGAAAAAACGTGTGTGGTAGAAGGAGGTGGGGAGAAGTACGTAGAACAAGGAGACTAAATCATTTTCCAGAGATCTCACTGGGAGTCTACAGCAGATTCCAGTAGTGTCATAAACACAGAAACATCTTCTTCCTTTTAAATTTGCCCTCTTCACCTGCAAGGGATGGAGTTTTGCCCTGCATAGTTACTTCTCTGCTGCAGCAGCCCACCAGCTGTCCTAACAACACTCTTGGCAGAATCTGTCTCTGGGGAAAGTAAAGGTGAGATTTAGCCCCATGCTTACCTGGGATCCAGAACTGAGGCTGTGCCCAGTTCCCGTCTGAGTCCCCTCTGATTTCCTCAGACAGAATTATTTCACATACAAAATTAAAATGAGAGACACGCTGCAGATATCAATATGCAATTCAGATTTGCTCTGCAAGGCAGGATATTTATTCCCACCCATCCTAAAGATTCATTTGTCACATCTTTTTAAAGTTATTGTTACATTTGGCTTGCCATCTTTCTGCTTTCTCCACCAAATGGCTTTGGTGAACTGGAGATGCTTATTTGTTAATTACCCTTTTTCTTGGCTTGCCATGTAGGTCTTGTTGTTATTATTAATGCTCTTACAATCATTTACAGGAGAAGTTTCCTCCCTCCTCCCCTCGCAAACACAAACACATTTTTATCAACAGAGCTAACATGATTGCAGTTCTGCTGTTATGTTTTATTTATTTCCATATAGGTTTGATTCTATTGCAGTTTCTCATTTTTGCCTGATGTATTATTCATGATTTATCCAGTATTGGAGCTTGAGTAGGACACCTCATTTTATTAGCTGTGCTATAATTTTCTGGGGTATATAAAAATAAAACACAGGAGGCTCTTTTTCTCCTTCCACATTCTCATCTGTGCGCTGTTTGCAGGGAAACAATAGCAATAATATTTGGTTAAAACAATTACCAGTTTTACTTTTAACACCTGAGTGACTGAAAAGGTATCAAAATGAAGGACCATTTTACTTACTGGTGTATAGTTAGGGATGTGATAGCTATTAATGGCAACATTAGTTGTATTCTAGAAAAGCATAGACAACTTTGCCAAGACTGTAGTAATACAGTGTCTGATTTTCTATATGGTGCCCTTTTGGCTCAAGCTGAGTTGCTCTAAAGAACTTCAATTATATCAGTTGCATAAGTATGGAAAAAACCAGCATTTAAGGACTTCAATTATCATGAGTGCTATAAGACCAGGTTCTGAAATACAGATACAGAAAGTGAAGTAGCTTTAAGTTACTCCAAGCTTGTTTGGAATTTTTTTCTCATTTGCCTTTTTCAGGCTCATGGGAATCTGAAGCTGAGAGGGGAAGTGAGCCAATAGGTTAATTTGTGACTGCAGGCAGTTATCACTCCAATCTACAATTAAACCAAGCTGTCTTTGAGCTCTCTCCAGTTAAAATCATAAATTATACAACAAAGAGAGGGAGTGGATAGCCCAGAGAAAGGAATGTGATAATGCGTTTGTTTTCTTAAGGACCCATTCCAGTTCATCAACTGGTAAGTTGCTGTCAGCAAGTGATTGTGGGAGACACTGCAGGACAGGTGAAACGCTGTCACCCTAAAGCATAAACCTCCATAATCCCGTGAATTGATAACCCAAGGTACACTGCAGAATTAGGAGGAAAGTGCTGGATGCTAATCTGCCAGAGGAGATGGGGCAGGAGTCTGAAATCCTGTCCCAGTTTGTTTCATTTAATATGGAACTACATATTTTGTGACACTTGCAGTGACTGTGGTGGGAGTTGTGTGCATCCATTTTCATTTGCCAAGTTCTGCACCCAGACAATTTCTGGGACTGGTTTTAGGAATGTCCCAGGGCTCATGGATAAGGGGGATGAGGAGAATAAAGCGAGGGAGAAACAAGTTAATTGCAATGTGATATCTACCAGAAAATCACTGTGATTCATTCAACCATAATCACAAACACAAGGAGCTTTCATTTAAATAGCAAGGATACAAACTCAGTGGAAATCTTCACAAAGCTTTACAAAGACCAGGTGTTTGTATTTAAACATTATCACTGGGGACCTGATTAGTTCAGCTGAGCCCTCTTTTAAGAGTCAGGAAGCTTGATGGTGGTCTTGTACACAATGAGGGGTGGGGAGTTCAGTAGAAATGCTCCTGCTTGTGCAAGCCGAGCCAGGGCAGTAACTGTGAGTGTCCCAAACCCTACCAAGAGGTTGCAAGACTTCCTTGGTTTTCTGCCAAGCCTTTGTAATGCCACGGATGGGAAGCTCTAATGGAAAAGCACTGATTAACTGCATCCGTTCAAGGCAGAAGTGCCTTTGTCTGTGCAGGAGCTCTGGGACACAGCTCCCCTTCACCTGCAGGAGGTAAGATGCTGTGTGGGGAGGTGAGGGCTTGGGTCTGCTCTGCCAGCTCTGCTCCAGGGACTGCACGCTCCGGCAGTCAGGCAGCTGGCAGTAGATTGTACCTCAGAAATCTCACTGTTGTGCCATAGCTAGGTTCTCTGTTTCTTTTCTGTATTCTTCCGTCATTCTGTGGCTTCCTGCATCAGTGAGATTCAACATGCTCTTCCTATTGTGATAATTTTGAACTTCTTTAAAATTCTGAATGGTAAAATGTGTTTTAACATCTTGCTTCCTTTTTGTAATTGCTTGATATCTGTGGGGTTTTTTCACATCTTTCAAATCCCTGGGAAATTCCAGGTAGACTATTATCAAACCATATGAATGATACCAGTTTCTGGTTCTTTATTAAGGTCTTTCTGCTTTTCAATTTCTTTCTCTTAGGTAACAGGGCCAAAAAAAAGAAGTTATCATCAGTTTTGTCATCCAAGACCTCACCCCATACCAGTACATTTAAACCATTTCTATGCTGTGATGCTTTTCCTCTTATAGGGAGAGGATCCCTTAGAAACAGCTTCTCGTGTGCAGAGCCCTTTGTGGTGCTTTCCCCAGGCCAGCACTGCTGGAGCAGTGTTTCCTTGCAATGCTCCCCTGCTAGATGCTGACTCCCACCCTGATAACTGTCCCCCTAGGAGTTCTAGATCACAGGACAAGTGATCCTGCTCCTATTCATATGGATAAATTGAATCTAAATCAGTGAATATATTACCTTTAAATGGTTCTGTCTTCACATATGCCAAGACAATAACATTTTCCCACCCCATAGCCAGTATAAAACTTTGTGGTATTATTGACTTGAGCACATCTCAGCCAGACCTTGGTGTTACTGATTTAATGACTATCTCTCCTTCTTCATCCCCTCTTTATTCTGCTCTATTGTTAATTCTGATTTTATTAGAACTGCTGATACTCTGAGCTTTTTATTGCATTGGTACAAACTTATTTCTATGAGCACAATACCATAAATTATCTGCTGACCATTCCCATGTTGAATGGCAAGGTAATAAATACAAGGAAATTTAAAGATGTTAAACTCGGATCTATTTGCCCTCTGTCTCTTGAGTCAACTTCTCTTCTTGAACAACTGTGCTAGACCGTGAAAAAGAGAGATATAAATGTCACCCAGGATCTTAATGCCTATTAGAAGCTGATGTCATTCATGAAGGGAACGCTTGTGTAGCTGTAGAAAGGGTGTTACATGAAAGCACCATCTTGGGAAGATACCCAGCAAAGTTTGGCACTGACATTTTATGAAGTTCCTCTGCAGATTGGAACAACTGTTTCTGGTTTAAGAGATTTGTTCCCGTCCTCTCACAGGGAAGGACATTGCTGGCAGTGAGGTTTGGCAAAATTCTCACCATTGAAAAAAAAATGAACAAGCAAGACAAAAATACTGTTAATCCAGCCAGAAAAAAAGTGGTGAGAGATTGTCTTTTGAGTTAAATTCTATCAGTTCTCTGTGATAATCAACGAGCTTGCATGATATCTGGTACATACGTTACCTAGCACTGTCCTGTGGGATGAATGTGTTACTACTGCTGGTCATGCTCTGCTTGCACTCCATTAGGTGTGGGGAACTGAGAGATGTTCTGATGGGATTATAATTGGCTGTAAACACAGTGCATGGTCTCGGGGAATACATTTTTTTCTGTATGACACTGTGGGTCACAGTCATCAATTTAGTATACTTTCTGTCATATACACTGACATTAAGATGAATTAGTTTGTGTGTGTCTGTGGAGAGCTGGAGGTCAGGAATTTACACCAAAGGATTTGTTTTCTTCGTTGTGTGTGGAATATATGCAAAATACAACCATAATTCACTAACCCATCCTGCACGAGCTATGACCAGACCCCTCTCAAACATCTCCTTGGTTTAGAGCAAACTGGGGCTGCTAGGGAGCTGGACACAGATATAAGATAGTCTGGGGAGGACTTGAGGACAGACCATTTAAATAAAAAAGTCTGGATTTATTCTAGGTCAGTCTTACACCAGTATAGTTCCCATTCACAGCAACTGGAGAGGAGATCCAGTCCCTACAATGTCTTCTGCTTCTCTCTGCATCATTTAATAAGGAATGATTAAGGATTTTAAATAGCTGCTGCTGAAATATCTTTAAAGAGAATAGTAGACAGTGAGGTCTTTCTCTGATTCAAAAATGAACGTATAAACAGTGTAGGTGGAAGACCTGTGGTACAATATATTCAGTAGAAAGCCCTCTCATACATGCACGTTTCTAACTTTACACTTGCATGAATGTATTATGTTTTCGTATATAGTGGAGTAGTATCTGGGCATGAAGGAGACTGGAGGACACGGAAGAATGAGGAAGGTGAAGGAAATGTTCTTGAACAATCTGAAATTACGGTAATATCAGCAGTGATTGATTAATTCAGTAAAGGAAGTAATAATTTACCTTGCAACTCCTGAAGCTTGACAGATGTTGAATTGATAACTTGTTAAATCAAATCTCAGGTCAATCATAGAATAAATGTTAGTGGTTAACACCTAGGGCTTTGCTGCTGTGGAGCCCAGGGCTCTGAAATTCTATTTCTTGATTTGTCTTTAAGCAGAATACTTGACCAGTGGTGATGCTCACAAGGCTCTGATTAGGCAGACTACAGGAACTCGGGTTATGAAAGAAGTGATACTGTGATACGTTCCTGCTGGTGACCCATGAATATACACATAGCACTTAACTCCTCTGCGAAGGCATGAGAATTTATGCTGAGAACTTCCAGTCTGTGGAGTGTCTGAGCTGTTTACTCGGGCTGTTTGGAGAGTGTGGTTACTCACCTGAGTCACACACATTTCCATTCCCGTGGTGTGCTTGACTGGCTGAATTTTTAATGAATAACAGATTGCAAACGGCAAATAATGAATAGTGAGTACTCCCGCATGCATGAAGATCCAATTGCTCCTATGTAAAAACTCAGATTGTGGAGTCCCATATTCCAGTGTCTCTCCAAGTGGCAGCCTGTTCACAGGAACAGTTATCTCTGCAGCACAGATGAAGGTGTGTGTTTGGTAACAGATATTTCCGGAAAAAAAGAGTAATGCAACAAGTTGTTTTTCACTTCTAAAAGTACATTGTGCTATGTGGGTCTGACCCTGTTGACACTGGAGCTCTAAGCTGAAGCTTTTGGAGCTGCAAGTGTCCTCCTCAACCATTCCCAGTGCAATGGGCTGTCTTTGTGAAGTCAGGCATGGCTACCTACTGGTAGTATTCTGACTAATTCTTTTACCAGGACACGCTATGCAGTACATAAACTTTTAACTGTTTTCTTAACTTTCAGTTCTGTGGAGGCACTGAGAAATGCTAAAGCATTAAAATTGATTGATTGGTAGAATGCCCTCCTGTAAATCAAGTGTAAGCCCCAGCAAAGGAGATTGCCCAGTTCCTTTATAAGTTATAACAGCAGTGGGTACTAAAACAACTTCTGAGTTAACGACTGCACAGCCATGAAGTGAAAGGACAGTGCCCACCATAATGGTTGTGTCAGTCCAGCAATGTGAAACCTAAGTCTGAGAGCAAACAAAGATGTGACTGCTCTCTGATTCTTGTCCTTTCCAGCCACGTTGGCTGCACCCATCCTTTGTTGAGTTGGGAAGCAGCCGTGCAGGCTCTAAGCAAGGCCAAGCTCAGGATAATCACTGCTGGAATGGACCTGCAACTCACATGGAGCCACTCCAGTTTTCTCAAGCCAGGCTGTGCAGACAGGAACATGATTTTATAGCCAAGCACTATGTGAACTTGATGTCTTCCCACCCAGAAAGGGGTGGTGGCTGTGTAGAGATCTGATTGTTTGCAGTAGGAATGAGAAGCACACCTGATCTCGAGCTCAGGCTCAGAGCCACAGTTGACTTCAGTGTCTGTACTTGGAGTCTGTGTCTGCCTTTTAACAGGCAGGGAAAGGGGCTGAGAGGAGGTGGAAGGAAGGACACCAAAGCATGCAGTGTTTGCATGGGAAGCAGTTGCTGGAGATTTAAACGAGTTCCCCTTTAACAACCATCAAGGTTTTGTAGGCATACACGTTTTTGCACACTATTTCTCCCCTTAGCTTCTGTGATTCACAATATTAATCTGCAAAAGCATAGTGTAAGTAGCTTAAACTTGATCTGTGGCAGGTTTATAGGTTAGTAGGGTGTAGCTTTTCTTTCTTTATCAGGGAAGACTCGGTCAGATTTGTCTGTGTCAGCAATGTTGGTGCCCTGTACAAAAATGGAAATACCT
This sequence comes from Aegotheles bennettii, assembly GCA_013398125.1. Classification (NCBI taxonomy): domain Eukaryota; kingdom Metazoa; phylum Chordata; class Aves; order Caprimulgiformes; family Aegothelidae; genus Aegotheles; species Aegotheles bennettii. The sequence goes on along the minus strand of VZRW01002369.1, from coordinate 566,637 downwards.
AAATAATAGATGAGTGTGATTTACGTGCAGATGACTGGGGAACAGAACTCCCTCTGACCTCCTACACCATCATCTGGACTCTCCCTTGGTTTGGGAACAGGCTGTTTAAAATACTAATGTCTTGAGTAATGAATCACTGTGCGTGTAAACGAGCTATTGGTATAACAGTTCTGTTTTAGGCACATTTCAATGATTATTTGGCCATTAACTTTAGTAAACATAAGATGTGACGACCAAAGAAAACAAGATACATAATTTTCCTATTATTTAGCTTTGTTTTAAATGAAAACCTTGGAAAGATGTATATAATTTTAATATTAGTTCCAGAGGCTTTTATGTAAATTAATTGCATTGGAGAATTGGCAAGAACATTTATTCAATTTAGAACAGCCATGATTATAAGCTTTACATTAATATAACAACAATTTAACAGTGGCTGATAGATGGGACACAACCATGTAATTATCAAAAGTGAGCCACTTTCTTGATCACTAATTAGTTCTATAAGCAAATATAGCTTTGCTGGAACTAATTGCTATATTGTAAGTGGCAGTGAGGTGAGTTCAGGTACTGAGCATGGAGTGTTGCACATCCAAAGATTTTTCTATTTTCTGATTTAATCGAATGTATAATTCAATTACATGTGCTGAGCAAAAGCAGGCTCTTGTGCACATGGCAATGACCTTCTCTTTGCTGCACTGTCCTTTGGCTTCTTTAACAGACAGCAAGGACCAACCTGGGGTTGTTTCTGTCAGGGAACTCGGGTATAAAGAACTGCTGTTAGTGTGAGAAGAGAAGAAAAATGAAGATTGGGAAGGACTTGTTTCAATTTTTGTTCATAAAAAGGCAGGAGAAGAACCCTGTTCTTAATAGCACTCTAGTGACACTGCTTGTGTTCTGCTGCACATCCCCAAGTGTGGGTTTCTGTTGTGAACCAAAGTAACAGAACTGTCCTCATGCAATTTGGTGAAGTCTGTTTATTTTTGTTGCTGCACCATAAATTGTATTTTCAGCTTTTATTTCCTCTATCCTTTTCAGAAATCCTTTCTCTCATTAGAATAAACCAATTACTAAGTGCCAGTGCTTTGTTCCAGCAGAATCTGAGCAATTGTCCTAGTACTAATTGCTTAAGGGCAACTAACATGATCTATCAAGATCATAGCTGGGCAGCACTAATGCATTTAGTGGGGAGATTATTGAATTTATTAAGCATTTGGCCTGTTGCAGTTTCTAACAAATGCATTTTGTGAATATGACAGCCCTGGCGAGTGAATTAGACTTGTTACTTGGGCTGCTAGAGCCTCCTGAATAGGAGCCATGATTCTTGTCAGAGCCATTAGCTCCTTTACAAAATAAGGGCTGTCATTTCACTAAGTAGCTCTGAACAAACCACAGACCCCAGCATACAATCCTGTCACTACCCGTTTCTCTCAAAATTCTTCATGGAACCTGAGCTTTATCTGTCCAGGGACTTTCCTTTATGGAGATGGAGCCTGGTTCTGCAGGAGAGGAGCTTCTTGCCAGGTGCAGAATAAGTTACCAGGTCAACAAACAGAGCTGGAATAAGCAGCATGATTTTTTTATTATTCCTTTTCAATGGAGGAAATAACAGCAATAGGATGGTGGTTCTCTGCACCATTCTCTGCTGCTGTGTGTGTGTGGAAAGGGGCTGCTCTTGTCCATGCATAGCCTCATGGCCTGCACATCAAGAGGGGATGTTCTCTAGTGGAATGGAAAGAAAAATAAGTGCCCTTTGGTTTTGTGTTGGAGTAGAGAGGAATTTTGTTATTCTTTGTGCTAAGGAGAAGGAACTGAACAGACCTGGGATTTTATGTCTTTGCTGGAATGCAGTTTGTGCTGTGGGGATCATGAAATTATGAGTGCACGAGAAGAATCTAAACAATGCGGACAGGGAAGCTTTGAATATGAAAATAAAATGGAATCCATAGATCAGGTTGCTCTGTGATTCCCATCTTCACTTTCAGTCATGTTAGTGATTCAGGAAAGAAACTGAATTTCAATCTTTGAGCAGATCTTCCTCCCATGGAAGGCAGTGGCCAAACTAGCTGGCTTTGCCAGCATGAAGTCATGCCCTGAGGAAAGAAATAGATTCCATGTCCAAGTTTCTGAAGAGTTGTTTCATAAACTGCAGGGGGGGAAAAAAAACATGCAAGGAATTATGAATAATGCCCCCTCCCAGCATCTTTGTCACACACTTTAGAGGTCGGTAACTGGCTTTGTTGCTGTCAGCAGGGTGTCAGTCTGCTGCTGCTGCTGAGCTATTGCTTCTCAAAGCCACCTATTCCTCTTACCCTTCCTTGTGTATTCTTATCTTCAAAGGGAGGGATTATGAAACAGAACGGTGAATTGAAAGGTTTTTTCAAAGCCCCCTACAACTCTGGAAATACTGGGTTTGGCTGGTGTCCTTTTCCTACCTTACTTTCTCTGCTCACAGTACTGAGGTCCTCAAACTGCCTGGCCTAGGTGCAGGGGGAAGGCTGGGGCTGCTTTCTGATCCATCTGCTGGGGCTGTTCAAGTAAGGGGTCTGTGCACAGGCCTTGCTTTTCTCTTGTGAGCCAGCATTAAAGGTAGCAGATGGCCTGAAGTGCTGATTTATCTCTCACCATTAAATGTCACGGAAGATGTACGCAGTGTCCCTCTTCCTGCAGACCCGACCAGGTGGCCTGGTCTGAGCTTGCAGCAATTGTCAGTGTGGGGGAATGAAGAGGCAGAGCTGCTCCAGAGACCTGTCCAATGGGAATATTCCATACAGGAAAACACTGCTCTTAATCTGAGATAATGACTTTGCTTTTTGTGAAAGAATGAAACTTATTCTTGGGGGAAAATCATGGGGTTTGTGCTGCTCAGAAGCAGATAGAGCTCAGCTATTTTAGCACAGAGTGCAGATTCCTGTTTGTGGAGGTGAACATATGCTGTTCCTGCATAACTAGCTTGGATTCTGCTGCTGATATTAGGATGAAGAGACATCATTTGGGCATGTTGGACAATTAAAATAACCATTAGAAAGAAATCTGCATTCAGGGCTCAGTCTAAAAAGTTGCTAAGAACTTGGTTTAGGAGCTGCGCTGTCCCTCACTCAGCCATGGCAGCTCATTCCACATCAGTTGAAAAGTTGTGCAGGTAGAAACTTGAGGGGTTTGTTTAATCCCTCACAGGTGAATGGATTTTTGTCAGTAAGCATATCTACAGTCTTCAAATCTATAAAAGGCCACTCATTTTACTGGGAAAAATCAACAGAAAAAATCTCTTTTGGATAGTTGCTGTGATATATATATATTTTATATATATGTTTATATATGGTCACCACAGCTGCCTCCCAGCTGGGATAGATGCAGTGTTAGCACATTCAGGCTTCCCTGCTGAAGCCCTTTTGGCACCATGTGAGTGCAGAGGGCAGGGACTGTCTGTGTTAAATTCTTCTGGAGAGATTCAGAGCTGACACTGGCTGCAGAGCTGTCTGTCATCTGTCTGGGAGCAGTAAAGGCTGCCTGGAAGCTCAGCAGCTCTTATCAGCTTTAATTTCTGCCAAGGCCATGAAGGTCCTTGCAGCTTCTCAAACTGATAAACAACATCAGGTGGCTCTAAGCTGCTTCTGTTTCTTCTGTCACTTGGCTGTGTCACTGGGAAACACAACACTCAGCTCTCAGCTGTCCCTAACATTATTTCACAATTAATCCTCAACACATTGTTTTGACACTTACACTCCCATGTATTAATACCTGTTTGAGAATCACAGGTACCCACCCTTGCATTTACCTGCCTTTCCCCTTTGGGGCACTTGATTAATCGACTTTGAACTGGCCAAACAATTCCCTGCCATTAATCATATTCTTCTGTCTCCAAATGACCTGAAGTCTTTAGAGCTACAGATGTTTTGAAGTTCATTTAGCTGCACTTTAATGCTCAATCCAAACATAAAGAAAGGAAGCCACTCTTTTTCTCACCAGTAACTGAAGAAATAAATTGGGAATCTGTACTTTTTGTATTTCCTCATGATGTTTTCCTGGTTTGCAAGGCTGCTATTCAATTAGATTAATTTCTCCCCTGCCTCAAGTGAGAAAGAAGCTAAGTAAATGGAGCTGTCTGGAGTGGTAGAGGTTAGCACGTATCAAAGTTTGTGCAATGTTAGCACATTTTAAAGTGCCTCTCGCCAAAAAGAGGAAAATGAAAGGCTAGGACACAAAGGATCATTAATTCTGAGTGAGACCTGGGCTCCAGCTAGACCTATAACCAGTCTTCACCACTTACTAGCACCCGTTACTTCAGAGGAGAGTACAAAAATTTTTGTTCCCTTTTCCCCACTAAAAAATTTCTTCCCTCTTTGTATCCCTGGACCCCCCAGCTCCCGTGTTCTCAGCAAGTCTGAACAGCAGCACTGATTCCAGCTTCTCATAACCTTTCCTTCATCCTTGCCAGGAGCAACTGAAGTGTGTTGTGTGAAAGTGAAATTTTAGAGGGCTCATTTAATTTGTTTCATGTAGGCTAGATAACCTCGCACGAGCAGGTGATACAAGATTTGCTGTTGTACCTGCAGCTGGAGACTGCTTTCAAGAAATTCTAGCTGGGAGTGACTTTGAACCTGCAGCCCCAGCGTTTTGAAAGACGTGCTGGGGGTTATTTAAACAGCCTGTGATTTTCACTGGGTATTTGTAGCTGACCAAAGCAGCTCAATTTAGAATTAATCATGAATTCCCTTCTGTTTTCTCTGTATCATCAGCTGTAGCATCTGTTCATGGTTTGCAGGGGGTATTTATTTAATTCTGAAATAATGCACTGATTTATGACAAAATAATTGCCTCACATTATAATTGTCAAATGCCAAAGATGAAATACTGGTTTTAGAAAAAAACAAAATATAGCAAGTTAAAAAATATTATTGCTATCTTACCTGAATGTTAAAGCATCACCTGGACTCTGGAAAGGCACATTGCTGTCCTATCTGTGACACTCCTACCTCTAGATAAACAAATGATATTGAGTAGTGTGGGCCAAGTGAGCAATAAGAGACAAACAAGAATCAAGACTTTAGGCAAGAATGTGTTTATCTTGAAACCAAGAGGAATGGCTGATCAATCTCTTATTGTTTCAGTTAAATGTATTTGGTTAATTTTCAGCCAGTTTTGATGTAAAACACCTACTGCATTATTTTAAAACTATACATACACTTGTAGCAATCCGGCTTCTTCCTGGGGTAGTGGAAATGAAGTACAAATGTCCCATCAAATCCAGCTTGTATGTGAAATATATTCTGTTTGTTATTAGTGGTCCAGTAAGTTCCAGCTGACAGTACTAACATGGCTGGGCTTCAGTATGTAAGTGCAGTCAAAGAGTAGGAACTAATGCTTGCCCCAGCCTCATTTAACATGGACAATCTGGAGTTATTTCACAGTTTGGCCATAATAGACCACAATAATCTGACACAATTATGAACCTTGCATTGTTATAAAAATTAACATTGCTTAAACTAACTTTGTTCTGCATTTTAAGGGTTTGCCTTTTTATTTTAAGATGCTTGTCCTTTTTCCCAGGTGAGCACAATTTATATTTCTCCTTGACCTGTCTATAACAAGAAACGCTGGGTTTTGCACCATTAGCCCTCCTGTGAGCTAATGCTCACCCCATATTGGCTACTGGTACAAATTTTACCCTGAAATCCAAATATACGTGAAAAAAGAGCAGGTCCTCTGTTGTATCCATGTTTGCCCCAGCCAATGTAACTCGGCTGACAGTCCATCCCATGAAGTCATTACTGTGCTACTGAAGGTCCTAGCGAGCTCCACTTCAGTTTTGTGGCATTTCTACAGATAGTGATTGGCACCTAACATTTATCTGAGCATTTCAAAGTACACTGCACAAATTATTGAAGAAATGAGCTAAATAAGTTACATTATGATAATTTTGCCAGGTTCATTTTATGAGCAGCACGGTGAATCTCAGAGTAACAGTTCCCTCAAGGTGCTACTGCAAGTCACTGGGAGAAAGAAAAATAGAAGCATGAGCCTGATTTCATATTCTCTCTCCTCTCAATACACTTAGTTTTTCTCTTCTAATTTTCTTAGAAAGCTGCTCAGGTGAGATCGCACTAGTAATCCTCAGGTGTCATTTCTAGACACATGAAGGGCAGAGAGAGTGGAACCTGGCACAGCATAGTCCTGTGCAGCAGGATGGGCAGGGGACTGAGTCTCCAGGGAAAGCACACCGTTAGGAAGTGACAGTCTCAGCTTACTTGTGATGCCCAAAAACCAGGCAATCTGGAACGTGTTGCACAAAACACATGAACCAAAGAATCACTTTCCTTTTCAGAAGGTGCTAGGCTCAAACTGTTGCATAGTACTAATTACATAGGGTAACATTAAAGTGAATGCCACCCCATTGTCCTGTTCTCTGCACACAGTCCTGGCTGGAAAGCAGATAGCAGGAGTTCTACTCTTCGGCTTATTTCTCACTGCAGATCAGAAAGGATTAATTAAAATTGTATAAAGCTGAAAGTATGCCCAAGGTAAACATCAAGCTACATGGAATTGCACTGAAAAGCATTTAGAGTGCTATTTTGTACGGCTCGGGGCTGGGAGCCCCTTCATATGCACTTTGAAGGGAATATACAAACAAGGAGAACTAAGGCATAAGAACATTGTGTTTCTGTTATTTTTGAACAGGCTCAGGATTTTATCTCAAGTCAAATTGACTCAGCAAAGCTGTACACTCGCTCAGTCCTGAAGACAAGACCAGAGGCACGTGTGCACATGTTCATTCTTCAAATCATGTCTGCTTTTCTCTTTTCCTGGCTCATTTACACCACCTTTTAGAATGAATCTTTTCTCCCTACCTACGCACAGAGCTTGTCTTGCAGCTTGAGTACTTGAGTACAAAGGTGTCTTTTAAATGTCATCGGTGGTCTAAATTAGATATTGGAGTGGAAGGGGTGATGTGGCAGGCCTTTATACTGTGAGAATAATGAGATTCATTGCAGGTGCATGGAAAAGAAAGCTGTAGCATGCTTCCAAGCCTCCAGTTACTGCCAAATGTTAGAGAGCTAAGATCACCTGAGTCACAGAGCTTGTGTGTTGCATAGTGTAGCAATGTTGGTACCCCTTCCCTCTCCCCAGTTTCATCTACATGAAATCTCTAGTGGCAACATCTCCATCCTTACTTAGGGGAATTTATTTAATGGTTTGCATTAGTGTCTGTCTGAAATAGCTGAAATTCTTTATGCCCATACACAGGCTAGGTGTAAGTAGGGTGCAATAATTATTTCCATTATTAGTGGCTGTGCAGCCACTCAATCAAACTTGATTCTGCTCAGGTACCTGCACAAAGCAGCCCCATTACATGCCAAGAGAATCAACAGAGGAACTGTGTGTTTCTGAGCAAAAAAATTTCCACATTTCCCTTTACTCTGCCCTTTTACAGTGCAGAATCTTTATATGGCACAAATAGAATATAACACTAAATCCACTTGGACACCTTGGGATTTAATATCCTGGGTTATTTGTGTAACTTCATAATTGGACAAGTTAAGGTCTTACTTGAGCCTGCCACAGTGCATTCTGTTCTTTCAACAGGCACAAAGTAGACCTAGTTGTGGATCAGTTCTATAGTCGAAAAGCACCAGATGAGTAAAAGGCTGGTTCTGATACTGTTCTCACTATGTGCAAATTAAATGACCCCTATTGGATTTGTCCAGGCCTTCACATTTTGTGCTAGAAGCAGAATCCAGCCATAGCCATCAGAGTCCAGGATTTATAATCCTGATGAGTTCTGTTCTCCTACTCAGTGTACCATGTGTGAATGTTAGCAGCTTTTCTGCACAAAATAACTAGATTTGCCCTTTGCTTTCTAATTCCAAAATAGCCTCAGGCATCAGTTCACCTTCTGGAAGAATAGCTTACAGAAACCTTTAGAAGTATATAGATATATAGATAGATTTTTAAATTATAGCACAAAGAAAGTGGGGAAGTGGTGCAGGGGCTCCTCCAGGGCAAGACACAGATATTTCAGCAGGGTTCCATGGGTCCCCATGCTGCAGGGTAAGACAGGGTCTGTCTGTCTTGCCACAAGGAACTGTGACCCTTTTTTATACAATACTGAGCTGGCTCCTTTGGTCTGTGTTGGGTACCAGTGGGAGTAAATTTGCCAAGTAGATTTCAAGGATTCTGTGGAGACTTGTAGGGCTAAGTCAATATATTCATTGCTTCTGGTTAGTTGGTTTTTTGTTAGTTAGAAGCTGATTTGTGCGTGGCATGTATGAGGCAGTTATCCTCCTGACTGCAGTGCCAACTTGGGCTCCACGTGTGGCTGAGGGTGTTGGCAGAGCTACAGAGAGTTTCTTTATATTGTCAGAGCCCCGCGGGGCTCAGGGACTGGAAAAGCAGGGATTGCTGAAGGGTAATTGCAGGACTTATCTGCTTAGGCTGGCAATACGTACGTCACTGAACATGAATACAAGGTTGGTCAAGTTAACACCAGCACAGCTGACTATTACACACACTCAGTCTAAATAAATTAAAAACGGAATAACCAAAAACCCCACAACCAAGCCCCAGACTCTCTTCTCCTTCCCATGTCACTGAGTTGTCACTAAGGGCCATCCTCTTCAAAAGCAGCCGTGTACTAACCATCAGTCCTGATTGGAAAGCGAGAGCGAGTGTTATTTTCTGCAGGAAAAACATAATATGCTTGAAAGTAAAGATTTATGTTGTGATAATTGACTTCACCATTACAGCTTGGATTGTACAGGCACTTCTACTGCATGTGCTAACAAATGTCTCTCTGCAGCTACAATGCATTAATACATCTGTGAATAAATAGCCATTACTTGTGTCAAAGTGCAGAACTCAGCTAGGAGGACTGGCCTTAAATAACACTTTTATTGTTCACAGGCAGGATTAGAGAATTGGATTCTGGAGAGCAGAGGTTATAAAAAACAAACAAGGGGCTTGGTTCTTCTCTTACATGCTTTTGTTTGAAACTCCATCACTTCATCAGAGCTGCCCCTGAGAAGAGGCTCTCAGGACTGATTGTCCCAAAGAAAGCCTGATTTAAGTACCTGAAAGTAACAATTATTTAGATTCCTGAAACATAGAAAAGAAACCCTGACAGCAACAGCAAAAAAGTTACATTAGATGAATTTTTTCTAAGATCAGAAATTTCACTTCACCTTAAATACCCTGGAGTGGCAAAACTTAAAGCTTTATAATACTTAAAATCTCCAGATAGATGATTATTCACAGACTCCTGTTAGCTCTGTGTACACATCTTTATGTAGCTGCAAATATTTGTAACTTCCTACATGCCATTATTTGAAATGTGAAGGAGGGAACTTATTTGGAAAGATCTGTTTGGAGTTTGAGACCTTATTTGGGGTATTTTAAAGGAAGGGACAATAGTTTTTGCTTGCAGCAAAGAGAAACGTTCTCCACTTTCTATACTTTTATTGTTATAGCCTTTCTCATTTTTCCACCTGTGCAAAGGCACATACGTGGGCTTCTCCGGGTAAGCTCCAGTGGCAGTAGTCTGTGTTACACTTAAGCCTGACTTAGACTGGGAAGGAATAGGGGCAGTAACAGTTATGAGTAGCTGGAGTTATGCAAACCCCAGGTGAAGAGTGAGTGAAGCAGATGGAGGAATTTAAAATTCTGTGCGGCACAAAGACCTTGAAAAACTAAACAACAATCAAAATGCAAGCTGACTTCTCAAATGCATCTTCAGTCAGGGAAAATAGGATGCAATTAAATTCTTCTAACAAGACTTCAGTACCTCTAATGATAAGCTTTAAAAGACCAGCTTAATGAAATGTCACAAGGACACTGGCTGTAACAATTCCCTATATCCTGTCTGCTAAGCAGAGCTTTACCTTATGGAGGAAAAATTACAGGGGGGATATGATAAGTGAGTGTTAGCATCTTTATCCCTGCTGTAAGTCCATTGAAATCAATGGTGTTATACTACAGATAAATTTGCCCGTAGAATTTTAAACAGAAACAACCACAAAAACAAAGCCTTGGAATGAAAATTAGCCAGGCTTCTTAAATGAAATAGGAATTTTCCATTAGACTATTATTTAATTCCCTTTAGCTCTTAGACACAGAATGTCAGGGTAAGGCATGCAGTCTCTGTTCCTAGCTCTGCCGATTGACCCTGGGCTGCACCATGTTTAGTCTTACCCTGAAATCAGATTCTTTAGGCACAACTCCATTGGGGCAGGGAGACTCTGAATAAGTTTCTTTTGATGACCACGTCAACCTGCTTTTAAAAAAAAATAAATCTATATTTAGAATGCATAATGCAAGCATATCAGCTTCTAAACAAGAAAGTAGGACACATCTTCAGCTAGGATGAAAAGAAAATGGAAAAAAGAAAGTCTGAATAAGAAAGTCTGAGCTTGCCAGTACGGTAAATGCAATGTCAAACAAGCAGAGATTTCTCTAATAAGACTCATGTAAATACAAACATAAACATACTTTGCTGCACAAACCACATAAATGTAGATATACAGAACAAAAAGGGATGACAAAAAAAGATGGAAGGTGATGAATATTTCCTGCTTACTGCCTTGGCTGCTGGTGCAGAGCACAGGTACTGCCTTGGCTGAGTCGTTCTTACACCTTGATGCTGAGCAAAAGCTTTGAATCTTACTGAAGTTTATCAAGCTCCTATGAACAATCAAATGGAAAAACAGTTTTTAAATGTCCAGAATTCTTGTTATCTTCAGTGAGAATTTTGCCCATAAATAGCCTCTTTTTACCCTGGAAATAGCACCTAGCTGGAAAAGAGGCTAGAATCTGCTGTTAAGGCTCAGTTTCATGCCATCAATCTGGAAAATGTTATCCCTCGCACTTCTTGTCCTTGTAATTTAGTAATTTAGCAGTGGTGTCTCAGTAGCATGGTGTCACATCCTTCAGTTTTGGCCACCTAAGTTGGATTCTTGGCAGTGGGCTGTGATGCTGCCCCAGTGTATTTGGTTTCTCTGTGATCGTTCAGGTGCTGCTGGACTTCCCAGCCCTCCGTCCTTGCTTTGAGTGAATTTGTATCAAAACAGAAGGGGCTTGTCCAAGGATCAGTGTAATTTAAATTCTCATTTGAGGATTCCTCAGTTTGTGGTGGAGCTAAAGCAGCGTTGGCAAAGCAAAAGTTTAAAACAAAACTGTTAATAGAAATACCCAGTTTTGGAGAGACCTGGCAGGAGATTCTTCCAGTTACAGCAGCAGTTACAGAAGTCGGGCTGTGCCTGCCCCAGTCAAGCATCAGTACAGAGAGGCAATCCAGCCTGCTGGCCAGCAAATCCTCAGAGCACTGGGCTGATTCTCTGGTGTCTCTGTGGTTTTCAGCCCCTTACATCTGTTGGGCCATTCCCTGTGTAGTAGCTGCAAACACTAAGCCTGGGAAGTGGATTAAAGAAATACTTGCATCTCTCAGGTGCAGGTCAGTGGGTCTTTCCACTGCCAGCAGAGAAGCTCCAGCAAAGAGCAAACTGCTGCGTTTTTGATGCCAGGCTCTCCCTTTGCTTGGGTGCCATTGAGCAGATCGTTACAGCCACGCTGGAAATCACTGTGGTTAAGTGCACATCTATCTCAGATACAAAATAAGTCCTCATGGCCATGGCTGGGTACCCTGGGTGTTCTGTAAGCAGTACACACATATAATACACTGTATTAAACGATAAGTGGAAATCCCTGTTTTTTCATTAATGTGCAGAAATTAAATTCAGTCCAACATGTAGGGGCTGAACGCTCTTTGGATATTTTGAGTGAAACATATTTGGCACTTAGTCATATGGATATTGGTTCTGGAACACGAGGAAATTTTGGCATGTCCTTACCACAGCTTATCTCCAGCTGGCCCCATCAGCTCCCAGAGCTGCTTGAGTAATTTCTAAATCAGCATGTCCTTTAATTTCTTGACCATTTGCTATGCATGTTGGATTTTGCTGTGAATAAATCAATACCTTAGATTTTTATACGCTGGAGCAGAGCATGATGATGGATTCCTTGATGATGAGAGGATTAAAAAAAATTCCTATTTTTGTACACATTCACTTCAATGGGCAGATCTGCTGGAGCGTTACGCTCCCTGTCAATAGTCCCCTTGTATCTTGTTTGTTTAATTGATTGCAATGCTATGTCAACCTTCTCACGCACAAGCCTCAAATATTTGCAAACTGAAATACACATAATATTTGGCATGGCTTGATCCTCATTGCAATACAGCTGCAGCTGCTGCAGTTTACACAACAGAGACTGGAGGACAGGAATCCAAATACACTAAATTAATTAGGGTTATGTCCATAAACTTTATTTAGTTCTATTGGGTTTATGTTGAGATGTTCCCTGATTGTGCTCAAACATGTTGATTAAACAGTGTTCTGGTTTTTGAGTTCTCATTCGTGATATTAAAGATGATCAGGTGATTATGGTGCCCCCTAGGCAAATATTTGCTCGTTGTCAGAATATGCTGCTTTCTCCTTTCTAGTGCTCCACCTCACAAGATAGCCATTTTCTTTACTCTTTCCTTTTTTCTTCTCTTCCTTTTCTCTCTTCTTTTGGTGGTAGCTAAAAAGCCCTCCTGAAGCCTGAACCAATTTATCAGTTTCTAAAGAAAACATAATAAACCTGCATTTGTGGTCCAAGCACAGAGGTTGCTGCTGCGGCTCTGGTACAAAAGCTGATTAGAAGAGGACCTGTCTTTCAGTGGTTTGTGTCTTCTTAAGACTCTGTGCTGTTCTTGGGGGGAAGAATTGCTGTGACCCAAAGTGTGCTTTGAATTGACAGGACTATTGAATACCGACCTAAGGGGGAGAGTGTTGCTAAAATAACTTACCCGTGGAGATGCTCTTTGTGTAGTTTTTAATTTTATTTGATCTTGCTGGGAAGGGGTAAGAGGATGTCAGGATAAAAAGCTAGGAACGGGTCTGTATTTTGTTCGTGTGTTTCTTTTGACTACCTCAACATTTCTGAACTAGCTCTGCAAAGGATTTACTGAAAGCAGCCTGAGTCTTTTGTGATTCTCTGGAGAGGTGCTTTCGGGTTGCTTGGTTCCAATTACTCCATGTAACCTAGAGCCGTTCTCTCTTTCCGACCAAAAAGCGAATCCCTAGAGTAGTGAAGCTTTGCAGCCTTGGATAGTGCGTATCAGTGTAGGATCTCATGGTAAGTAACTTTGTTAGATCCCATCCCCATTCATTAGAAGTTCTTTGAATCAGCTCTTTGACCTATGCAGAAGATTTTAAGATCTGAGGATGGTTCTGCTGCAGGTGGAAGGCTCATATGAACATCATTTCTCACCGTGTGACTTCCATCTAAAACACCGGCTCCTCGGCTGGTGTAAAGCATTTGTAGCTATGTTGGCTTCTGTGGATTTATGCCATCATTTCTCTGAGGGTGTCAGGGCGTACACAGTTAGACATTATTACTTCAGTGTGCATTATTACAACGTAAGATTTATGTAACAGCAGGGATTGAGTTTAAAATGCAGCTACAACTGGAAGTCACAGTTCTAAAATTTGTTTATATTGATATGGCGAGTTAAAATGTCAGATTGAAGGGGTATTGAAACTGAAAGGCTGGTTCTATAAGCCAAGTAATTTATTGTGAACAGAATCTTAAAACCTGGCTTCCCATTTAAGATATTCCCAGGCACCAGACTCCTTTGGAGTCATGTCTGGGTGACAGAACAGAGCCAGCAGGGAGGCAGGCACGGTCCCTGCTCTGCCCCCATGGTATGAACAGTTAGGCAGACAGAAGCCCACACAAGCCCCTTAGGAAGATGTTTCCAGATTTACACAGCACATCCATCATCAGATCATGGGCTGTTTTCCATGATGTAACTTCACAGCAATCTGACAGGCCAGACCTGCTGGACTGGGAGAGGCAGGAAATAGCTCGGCAATGGAACTTCTTCATTATTTCCCATATTTGTGCTCTCATGCTGTGCAGAATATGCTTTCCAAACTCCCAAGTTGCACTCTCTGCACTGACATATTCACGTTTTGTGGAGTAGCCCCTCCACTCCTCCTGTCTTTCCCCCAGCGTGCCCCGTGTTCAGCTATTAGCAGGTTCCCAATGTTCCTGCACTCCCCTGCTGAGAGGTTTCCATCATCAGGAAGGGCTGAATCTGCCCCGTATCTCCTTAAACAGATTTCACCCTGCACATTGAGGAACACCACTCCCCTCCAGGGCATGTGAAGGGCTGGATTAATTAATTGTAGTGTTCAGCCTACCCAAGATGATACAGTTCGATTTAATTAGCTCATTACAAGATCTCTTCACCTACCCCAGTTGGATTTTTTTTTCCTCTTGCAGTGGATTTCTATGCTAGATGGGGAGGCCAGCTTACTCAGCTTAACAAACAAACAAACAAAAAGAAGAAAGCAGTGGCACAGATGTAGGTCATGGAATGTTTTCAGAGTAAAATATATCCTAAATTGTAATTTTATAATCACAGGTATCAATTGTATCATTGCCTGTCTCGACCCTTATTACCTCAATACTTCTATTACATAATTGGTTTATTGCCACATCATTCTTTGAATTAGAGAATTATTTCATCCTTATTTAAAGGATGAGGCAATTATTGATTAAGGGGCTTTGAGAAATTGTAGCAGTGATTATACGGGTGCCAACATTTTTTTGAAAATCATGTGCTCTGAGGAAAATGTACAATGTGTGATTGATATGTAGAACACAAGCTTCAAATACATCTATCTCAAACAAGAATTCATTATAATGCCTAATTTGCATCTGCAAAAATATAGTTCATCTCAGCATTGTGATCAAAATGTGTTTTCATTTTTCAGTGTTTTGTTAAGTGCAGTTTTCAAGTGCTTGGTTTTATAAAGCCTCAACCCAAGATGCTGGCTGGGTTCTGTGTTTTTCCCTCATATTAAGATGTGACCTGTGCTGTATCTTGGTTACCTTCTCTGTCATTAGACTGCAAGCAAGCTCAGGTGAGCTTTGCACTTGTAGAAACTCCCAAAGGCATGGCATTCAACTAGAGCCATCAGCCAGAGGATACCACCCTCTCAAACTATTTCACAGTTAGATGTCAGTAAACAAAAGCCAGTAATACTGATTCCAAAGTGAACATTAATTGGAAGGATCTGATTTCTGACCTGAGCCTAGTCTGGGGTCGTGCCCAGGAGGCAGAGCAGGGTGACAGCACTCACTGTTCACTCTTGTGCAGAGGAAACCTTTTGAAATAATTCCTGCAAACTTTTCCAACTTCCCTCTTAGGTAGCAGGGACCATAGAGAAAGGAGCAGAGCTGCTTTTCAATCCTCCTTTAAGGACTTGAAAGGGTTGTGGGAAGCCAATGAAGAATGATTCAGGGCAATAAGAGACGAGGGAATGGGCTGTACTGAATGAGCCTGTTGCAATGCATCACTCCTAATGTGAATCCTGGACCAGAGGTCGTGTTTGAAAGCAGCGATATCATCGCATGTCCTTCTGTAGCTCAGATTCTTTATCTTCTACAAAGAAATTTTTCTTTCAAACTGAAAATGCTAGAACAGCTACGTCTTGGTGTCATTCAGAAGAGGGGAAAAAACACTGTGCCCCCAACCCTGACCACCACCACAGCCACGACGGGACAGAGCTGTGATCATGGGTTTGTAATTTCTTGGAGCCAGGGCCGGACTCCCAGGGCACCTCAGTTCTAATTAGATTAACTGTTACTGTCAGGGCTATCTAATTGCTGGTACTGAAGAAAGCAAATTGCAGACAGTACATATCAGTGTAAAATCAAACACAAAACAGGTGTTTGCTAATTAAAACTGAGATTTTAATGAATGACCTGTGTGGTTTTGGTGAATAAATACCACTCTCAGCATCTGCTATGTAATTAGGTTCCAACTTCTTTTTTTTTTTTTCCCCTCCTCAAGTCCCAGTAAATAG
Source organism: Aegotheles bennettii (assembly GCA_013398125.1). Lineage (NCBI taxonomy): Eukaryota > Metazoa > Chordata > Aves > Caprimulgiformes > Aegothelidae > Aegotheles > Aegotheles bennettii. Next base: position 550,729 of record VZRW01002369.1, on the reverse strand, counting down.
CTACAGAATGCCAGGTTTAACTAAAACCTGGTAATCTTTGCTCCTTCATGGGGAAAAAAGCAGATGTTTCCTGCCCAGGTAACTCCAAGCAATAGCAATCAAAGGAGAAAAAAACCCCAAATCCCTCATTATATTTTAGGATTTTTTTCTCTAAGGTTTGTAGAATAAGGATGATAACATCTTGGAAGGGAAAGATTGCATAAAATCCTCCTAATGCTGCAGGTTGATTACAACATTTGTAGGAGGGCTCCTGCCCTCACTGCTTCAGCGTTGGAGGGTATTTTTAGCTGATTGGGCTTCCTGCTAGGACAGCCTGACTGGTGCTTCTTTCTTCTGGACCTTTTTAACATTAAATCTAAATACAAACCTGTGGTTATCTGTGGGGAGAAGGAGGTGAAAGAAAGAGGTTCCTGAGTAGACATGCACAGGACACTGAGCAACATTGATGAGAGGAGCTCAAAGCAGTTTCTGGGGCATGGTGAACAAAGGCAACTTTGCAGAGCTTGACAGTAACAAAACACTTATTTAAGGCAGTGGGTGCCTTGCCATAGGGTTCACTGAGGTCAGGATAGGTGATGGATCAATACCATTATCCTCCTCATTTAGTTGGATGATCAAGGTGCTGAAAGAGGAAAACAATTGGCAATTCTTCTACGCAGTGTGGTATGACCACTGGATCCTGTGGTTCTGTACCCGAGCTGAGGTACGTGTTCAAGAGCTTCGGGATTCTCCTCATCTCTCTTCCTACAGTATAAAAGCAACCATGCCTCCTCTCCTCTCTGTACACCTGGAGATGTATGGATGCATGCATGTATTAACACAAGCCTGTAATCCTCTCCACTCTCTGCTAATTCTCTAAAGGCTGTGTTGCCTTGGGATATCCACACAGCCCATCCGAGGGACCCCCATCACTAGAATCTGGTTACTTGGTGGTTAAGCTACAGCCCTTCCTGGAGCTCTTGTGTAGAGTTTGCAATGAGATGGGGTTGCAGTCTTCTGCCCAAAGTTATTAGTCACTTTTTCATTTAAAAAGGAGAGTTGCATTTGGGTGACTGAAACTTTTACCTGCTAATAAGGCTTAATAGATGCAAATTGCACTTTGGATTCCCACTACATACGCACCTTTCATATTGTATTTGGGGAAATCATAAGGCATTAGTGAGATGTTCTTAATGCACCACATACATTAGCTGCATTTCCAAGAGCTGGAGAATTGAGTTTATCTTCTTTTTTAAATTTTAGAAGCACTGCCAAGAATGCTAATGTCTGGGAAGTAATTCAGAAAATTCCACCCACAAATCTTGTTCGGTCTGTACTTGGGGAATCTGTCCTTCAAAGGGGAATTTTACCCCTGTGCAGCCAGCCAGAATACTGCTGCTTCTCATCACTCACATCTCTCTCAGGACTGCAATATTCTGTGAAAGCAATCTGAACATGGATGGATTTTGCTCTAAGTGTACCAAGCCATTGGAGAAATCTAGCTGCAGGGAACAATTACACGAGCTCTGAAGGGCTGCAGAAGGGATGAGTTACGTGCATCAATTCCACATCTATAAACCAGAGATAATAATACTTCTTTCTCCCTCTGTTTGTTTTGTAAACCTTTTTTTTTGTTGAACTACAGATGCACACAACACCTACAAGCAGTTCTATTCCACACTTGAGTATTTGCTCAGTCTTAGTCAATGTTCATATGTGCTGGTGTGATCTAAATGGTGGTACCCAACTTACGCCTGTCTTTAGTATCATTGCAATGCAACCAGAGCTAACTAGTGGTGACTCTAAGATGCAGAAGAAATTTCTCCACTGGGAGTAAAGACAAGTCTTTCACTACAATCGCTTGGAAATTGCACACTGAGTGTATCTAAGAGAAAGAAAGTGTGGGTGGAGGAAAAATCAAGGCTTAGCTCATCTTCTCAAGTGAGAGTTCACATTAGCAAATTGCAATACTTCAGTACTGAGCCTTGTCACTTGCTGTTTGAAGGCTACATGGAAAATAACTCCCTCCCCCCAAAAGAGGGCATGAGAACATTACTGAATTTGCACTGCCATTAGGGTCTGTGCTGGAGAGCTGAGGGATTGCACAACGCTTTCACTCCTTACAGAAATACTGAAACCTTGGTCATTGTTTCTTTCTCATGAATATCTGATCATGGAAAAATAAAAGGGAAAAAGAAATATGTCAGTGATCAAAGTCTCTGGATAAAATGAAGCTGTGTTTCCCCCCCTTCCCTTCCCCTGCAGGCAGCCCTTTTGCAGGGTTGTTTCAAGGCATGAAAGAAAGAAAAGTAATCCAAGCGTCGGGATTTAACGTTTTGTTCCTCAGTTTGGTTTATGCAACAAAGCATTTCCAGCACAGATCAATCAGCAATTTGTTGGCTAGTTTTCAGAATCTGTGCACAATCCCTTCTTAAATGGCTGGTGTTAAGCTGCTTTCTGTGCATATATGTGCGAAATCAAAAGCAAACCTGAAACATTTAATCATAATAAAACAGAGGACATAGCAGTGTTATTCTGCACTGTGTGGGATCAATAATACTTGATAAAAAGTATGTGCATTTAGAAATAGCACTGTGCTTTAACCAAAGTTATTCCTGGTATCAGAGGTGTCCTGAGATCTATTTAGAGGAATTAGAGATTTATATTATTTCAAAATAAAAAGGCTGGGTTTGTGCTCAAAGCCCAGGATTTTGTTTCCCAGGTTCCTCTGGGTCCCTGCAGCTCCAAGTTTGCTCTCTGTGTAGTTCGTAGTGCCAGTCTATGTACATTCTTGTTTATTCAGTAACAGTGAATCTACTTTGTTTATTTATTTTGGCTGTAAATTCTTTGAGGAGGAGATTATCTCTCTTACTCGGTATAGGTGCAGCACCTGCTATAATAGAGGGCTCCATAAGATGCAAATCTAATTCAGTAGTTATTTAGAAAACTGCCAGTTATGAAGAAAAAATGTGTTTAAAATACCAACGTGTGGCATATACAAAGACATAATCGGATGTGATCTTTGCTGCAATAAAAAGCAGATTAGAAATAGAGATCCACAAAGTATTGCAATTACTTTAACTGTCAGAAATATTGGCAGGGCTGGTTAAGGTATTTGCTTCTGTAAAACTGGGGAACCTTTATAAAAATCCATACTATTTGTTTGACTAATCTGAAATCTTAGGGAAATAAGTGGTTGCTGAGGTTTTTTTCTTGGAACTCTGCTGATCTACCAGCAAGGCAAACGGCAGCCCCGCACCTTTTGGGAGTGTGAGACTGGAAGTGCTCATGGATTTTGTAGGTGTACTTTTTAAATGCTTTTCAATTTACGGTAGCTTATGATGAACACCTCATTAGCCGTTCTGTATAACGCAAGGTAGAGAATTTCACCTAGTTACTTCTGCATTCAGCTTATGATTTAAGAAGGTAACTCAGCTGTGAGGTACCTGGTGCTGACAGATGCACCGACTCTTTCAATATTAATTTGTTGTTAAAGTGGCACCTTATTTCCTATTTGAATGTTTTCCAGCTGTATTAGCCAAAAGTAGGTGTGCCTTTGAGAGAAAAGAGGCTTCCTAGTATTAGTCCACGTGTGTATTCCTACCTCATTACTCAAAAACTCTATGTAAGTGTTTCTATTTTAGTAAGGAAAATAAACATTCAAGATTTTCCAAACTTAGGGATGTTTTCAGCTGGTATTAAAGCTCTCTGCATTTTTCATGATTCCATGGTAGTTTTTCACATTTCTGGACACCAGATTTCCTAGAGTACCATAAGCATTTGTTCCAGGAGAGAGCAGACACTCGCTGCTAGCTGGATCAGGAATGCTCTGGAAGTGAAGAGTCAGAGGTGGGACTGACAGCACACTGAGCAGGATGGTAATTAGAAGAAAGAATGTTCTCCAGTGACAGGGGTACCCAGATGAAACAGATCTCATCATTTTAAAACTCCAACTGGTCTCTAATGAGCTAAAAGCCTGAACCCAAAAGCAAGTACAGGAATGCAGCATCCAATAACATCTGATTATTCACTTCATTTATTTCTTTCTTAGATTCCTTTAGACTCCATCCAGGTACTGATGAAGGGAAAAATGTGATGTGAAAGAGACTGCATCTGAAAGGTAATGGCACATCAGCCTGTCAGTCCCTTTTCTACTACAACCTGTGATCAAAAAAGATGAATACGTTTGATAGCAATTAGGCTGGTGATATCCTGAAGGATCTCATGCACTACTTGCTGTAGAAATCTCTGCTTAGAGGGCTGCTTGTTTTTCCAGAAGCCATGAGGCGAGGAGATTGAACGTCTTTCATGTGCATTCTGATATTTATCATGTTTTAGGTGAATCCCTCAGAAGCTCTCAGGAAAGAATGACACATCTCAAGTGAAAAAGCCTTCAACAATAGATCTCAACAGTTTAGTCTCCCATATTTGCCACACAAAAAGGGTATTGTAAAATGGCCTAAACCAATCTAAAAATGTGATGAATATGCTGAGCAACGTGGCTGAACTAAATTACATCCCAATACAGGGTAAGAGGCTGCAGGGTCTATAAACAAGAATTTCTGTGGCTTCATCTCTCCAGCTGTTAACAAAAACACTTGACATTTAGCAACACACACTCGATTCTCGACAGGAAAATTAAATTATTGCTTCTTCCTAGCAACTGCCCACAAGGCACCTTTCACTCAGAGCTCTCTTGCCAGATGTGCTCTTCGGGCCAAAGTCAAATCCTCCCTGGGGGGAAGTTCTCTGTCCAAACAATTTGAAATGATTGTAAATACATATTTAAAAAACCCTTGTAATTTTCATCTCTTTACCCACGATTTTTCAAAACAGAGGATGTTTTTGTGGAAAAGACTCAGTCGCCTTTGAGCAATTTGTGTGATGTCACCATGACAATTTGGCAAAAAGCCAGGGACTGGGTCCCATGCCCAGATTACCTGGGCCAACTCCTCGAATGGTCGCAGATAGGCACAGGTCTGCTAGGGATGGATGAGAACCAGTGAACACCAGCGTCTGACATTTTATGAAGTAATATGCTGTTCTTTACTACACCTTGGCAACCTTTCCTCTTTCTTTTCTTATTTTTCTTTTATTTGAAATCTGTCTTGGTTGGTGTGAGCTCTGCGTCGGACGAGTGAGATGCTCAGCATGTAAAATATGAGCTCTCACCATTGTCTTATTTCAGAATCTCATATCTGCTAGTTATTTGTTTCCTCTTTAGAAAATACAAAACTTGGGGAAAAAAGCATGAAAATGAGGTTCTGGGGGCTTATTTAGCTATTGACCCTTTTTTCCAAAATGCTAAAACTTATATTCAATGTTATTGCTAGGCAACTGAACAGACATTTCCTTCCCAGCCCTAAGTGGATTCCAGGATTAATACATAATCAGTCAAGAGACACGTTTATTCGCCTTCCCTCACAAGAGTAATAGGATTTTTCTGGGCCCAGTTTAATTCAGTAGATGAGGCTGACACTGAATTAAAGCCACTTCTCCAGGCTCATAATAAGGAGGTGAGATCCCACGGGAGAGAAAAAGGTTGAGGGAAATGCACACCCAATAGTGAATCAATTGGCAAAACCAGGGGATTAGAAATCCCAGGGGAGAAAAAAATACCATTTAATGAGACTTGGAAAATCCAGTTCAAATTGTTCAACTTCATTTGCTGTCCCACTGTATCCAAAGTTTCAATGCAAGAACTGAGAGACACGCTCTGGTGCTGACTTCATTAGCTACTGCTCACTCTGGATCACTCAGGTGATGGAAGGTAAACTTTAAACCATTGCACATATGGTCCTGCCATGACTCTACACTCCTCAGACATATTATTTTCCTTGTTGTACTTTGTTGCTTGCAGTTAAGTTGAAGGCTGACAACTTTTCCTACTGTATAATATCCACCTCTCCTCTCTGCACTCTGCTTCTCTGAAGTTTCCAAATGGCCACTGCTTTTAAAAGCAAAAAACCCAGCCATAGTGATTCTTTTTCAGTCTCCAGGCTCCTTCTGATCTGATTTCCTCAGAGGCCCGTGAAGGACACCTCCAAAGAAATGGCATGGCTTTTTGAATGCAACCATTGTTTTGTAGCACTTCCCTGGCACAAACAGCTCAGCTAACAAACAGATTAAATTTTCAAGTGTGGAAAGGTCTATTAATCTATTATTAATTAATATTCCATATGCCGCCTCGGAGGCAAAGTGGGTCTTTTGAAGCCATCTGGTTTCTCATTGCACTGGAGGAAAGCTATTGTCTGTTGAATGCTCTTGAATATGATCTGGAAAATGGAGATGTGATGTGTGTATGATCCAGATGTCTTGTTATCTCTCTGTTCCCACAAATAAGGAAGCAGAGACAGCTGGACTGCAGCTTCAGTCTCATCGGACGATAATATGGCAGTTCCATAAGATTGCATTCACCCAGACTCTTTACAGATACTAAAATTCAAGAGCTGTCTCCCGTCCCATTTCTTGGAAAGATGTGATATAGTATGGGGTCTCTGCCACTCTTGTCCTCACGCATATGTCCTGTCTGGTGTGGCTGGTAATTTAATATGGTTTGATATTTCTCTTGACGTGGAACCCAAAGTATGGTGTTACTCAATTAACTTGTGTTTACCTACTTAGCTTAGCTTTGCTCTGCCTCCGAGAAGCATTATCCAGTTCACAATTTGAGATTCAGAGTCTAGATGCAAATCTTTCACTGTGATCATGCAAGGTACCAATACCACAGACTGTACATATTAAGATTACTGTGGGAAAACAGATACTGTATCAAGGAGTCTGAAACTTCTGCATGGACCTGGTTCTTCTGTCTCTCCTACCTTGTTTACACTCTCCTTATATAGCTCCATCTAAGAGCTAACAGCTCCACTGTTGAATTTTCCAACAGAGTGATTTTACCCAAGGCACTCTCTTCCCCTAAATCAACAGGCCAGACTGCAACAGAATTATAAACTCAGCATCAGTGAAAGCCATATTGCTCAGAGTGGGATTTACATAAACTGTGCACTAAAAAAACCCCTAATATTCAAAGTGTTATAACAAAGCAGAAAAAAATCCCACTTTCAAGCTGTATGACAACCTTATGAATAGGCAAATTAGGATCCAAAGACAATCTTCCACTGGTTTACAGTAAATATTGAGGCATAACTGTGGAGCATTAAGTGGCAGATTTAGGTCCATATTCATTCCTTTTTATTTATTTATTTTTAATGCAACACTTAGAGACCAATTTTACTGTAATGCCCCAAATCTATTGAGTATTCCAGTCAGCTGGTAGCATTTTTAAATCATATTTATTTTGGCATTTTGTATTGAAAGCAATAGAAGAGAAACCAGTGGTGATAAATTTGTTTGTGGAAAGCAGCCTTGCTTGTCATAGTTGTACACTTTTGTAACAAGGGCAAAATTACACTATAAATTTATGAATTTATTGTCCTTTTTCTTTATTTTTCTTTGGTAATGACCAGCATTTCATATTCTATGTGCAAGGGTGTCCTGTGTTCTGTCAACAGAGAATTGCTGTAAAGATCTGTGGTTCCTGTACATCAGTAAAGGGCCAGTGTGGGATCTCATAGGGGTAAAGGTGCCTTTACTGAATTTACCTTGGCTCACGTTCCTTGGCCTCACAAAGTCGGGGTTGGAGTTTGAAGGCTCAGCTGTGTTATGTGTTGTGCTGGATATATTGTCTGTTCACTGCAGAACTCAGGTGGGTTCTCATGTGCTGAGCTTGTGGCTCATAAATTCTCTACACCTGATATATTTAATAGCATGCAGTTGGTTTTATTTTGCATCTTAATCGGATAATATAATTACGTTCTGAGTCACCATCTACATATTTTGTCTGCTGATAGCTGTTTGGTGTTTGGACTCCCTCCAGTACTATGACTATCTAGGACCAGGATTTGAGCACTTCTTGCATAATTATGGTTTTTCTCACAAAATCCCTACAGGGGCCATGGTAAGGAAATAGAGTTCTTTTCAGTCTGCATGGCTTATAAAGGAGGTGAGATCTTCAAAAATGCTTTATATGCTTACTAGCAAGTAGACAAATGGATTTCTCAGACCCTAAACTTCTCACGTAATTGAAAAAAATCCACAAGCAACGTCTTGAAGTACATGAATGTTTTTAGATTGTGACCCATGGCCAGGTGAGAAATTGACGTTAAAGAATCAGAACCTAAATCCCACTGCCGATTCCTAAGAAAGCCCTCGTTACCCTGTTGTTAGCATCAGTGTATCCCATGTGGAATTATAATCTGGACAGACTTCAAGTGCCTTGCAATAATGTATTTATCAACAGGACAAAAAAAAAAAAGCTGCACCCCTGAGTTCAGCAAGTAGAAAGCACACATCACCACAAATTTTACTTGCCCTGCTACTTTAAGATCAAAAGCATTATCTTTCTTTCTATAATTTTTAAGCATGTGTGACTCCACTGAATTAGGTTCCTGCTTTCATTGCACTGAAGCATTTGTAATGCATGGCTGGTGTCTGCAATTTCTCTGTGTGAGTATTGCGGGTTATGGATCGGTTGCTGCTGCACCTTTATATTTTCCTTCTGTGTAAGAGTATGAAAGTGAAAATTCATATGTGCTTTAAGTTGTAATCTCTGAGGATTTGTTGTGTATGAGGCAATAAAGGACTGCTCCAATTGATTAAATGCCACAGCACTGCAGTTTATTTTAATTATGCTACAAAGGAATGAATATTATTGTTCTTATAATTTAACAGCACAAGAAAAGAAGAAAATTGTATCCCTCACTGTCCTCGAGAGAGTTTAGTGACAGTATATTGCTTATCACTGAGGCTTTCAGGGCAGCAGAATCCAGAAAGAAAACATGATGAGGAACCAATTTAGAAAGGCCATTAAAAACCCACATTACCTCTTGCATCTTGAGCTATGACTGGCTCTGTTCTCATTTACCAGTGTCTGCAAGAGCGAATATTGGAAAACCTGGCAGTTTTAGGTTGGTTTGGTTTTCTTAGGAGGCTCAGTTTGGATGAAAGATCTGGTTGATGATGGTTGGTGGTTGTTGGTGCATTGTGAGGGCAGGACCTCGTTTTTAGGGTGCAGTTTTAGTTTTAGGGTCACTCCTCTGAAGATTTTGCCATTTCTTCACTGAAAAACAAAACTGAGACTTTGTGGCTGGTTCTGGCAACTCAGTATTTTCTCAACAGCATAGTTCTCAGTTTGTTTCTGTGCCCTTGATCTCATTTGATTTCCTTTGGCTTACCAGATGCACAGGTATTGCTCAGGTTACCTAAGCCTAGCACATTCTGAGCTGTTTATTGCATCCTTCAGAATATTTTCCTATATAAATGATCTTGCCAAGAAATAAAGTATGTTACAGCAAATCCCTCTGTGGGCTTATAGAGAAATCCTCTGGTCAAAAGGGAAATACGTGTAGTACACGGTGCTTCCTCAGCTGTGTTCCTTCAGACTTTCCTGCCCATGTCTGAAAAATGTGCAAGACACCAGCAGTAAATCAGGGAGATTTCCAGCATGAGGAACAAAGAATCTGATTAGAATGAAAGAGCAAGCTGTAGGATGTGTGCCTTGCTTCAGCTGAGGTATATTTTATTTGGAAATGACACGGTGTGGTTGGATGAATATTGTCAAATATTGTCTTTGTGTCTCATTCATGCCTTCAGTACACACATAAATAAAGGGATGGAAAAATAAATATGGTATCTCCCTGAAGAGAAAGACAGAGGTGATTTCCTCTGAATATTTTCATTAGGATTAATACAGCAACCTGCATGTTCCACAGAAATAACAATTCCAACCAACAGGCTTAAGTAACAAAACCCAATGCACACCTTTCTCCAAACAGCCAGATGAAATCTCACCTGTTAATAGCATCTCGTATTTCAGATTCAGCCTGTAAGAGGTGGGTGGGATAGAAATTGATGAGATTCTGAAGTTTTAGTAAATCCAGGGATTACCTGGTTCCAGTCCTGAAGCCATGCGTGCACACAAGGGCACAAAGGGCCCTGGCATCAAATTGGCCTCTCTGTTCCGAGGACGTCAGTGGAGAGTAGCTCCTACACTGACCCTCAGGTTATACCAAGCAAACATTCTCAAAGTGAAAGCCTGCTTAGCTATCATGAGCCTCTCCTCATAGTTCACAGATTTTAAATCAGCATCCTCATGCAGATTTTAAACTGACATTGTATCACCTCTGAGTGCAAGGGTGATTTATGGTTCTTCAACAACAGCTGGTGACTCCACTTTTCTCTAAAGTTAAAGAAAAGTCTTCTGCCTTCTTCTGTTTAGTGCAGTCATCTCTTGCAAAAGAAAACAGCTCTGTATTCAGGTGGATTAAGAAAGATGAAAGCGTTTCAGCGCATCCTTAGCTTCTATTTTCTGGCAAATGTTAGTCCAGATGCACACTGTGTATAGGTAATTCAGACTCTCAAGGATTCTTCTGAGTTGATTTCTAAAGCATTTCTGGTGCCTCTTCAGTTTTAAATACGTGGTAAAATTAGTGATGCAGAAAACAGATTGTCAAGACTTGTACTGTGTGTGTAATAGCAAGAGCACAATACTTATGATATCCCAAACTGTTCTGGGGTGCAGGTATTGAGAAAGAATAGCATGTTTAGTAGCTGAGGGGATATAATAAGAACAATATTTTCTTGTTTCTATTATATTCATCACCATTGTGTCCAGGCACATTTTTGTGTTATCTGAGCAGTAAATAATCCTCCTTTAGTAGCTGGAATAGTTGTATTTACCTTGAACCAAGTCAAGAGTGAAGGGAGAGCAGTGGGATACCACAGAGATTTAAAGAACCACCATGTCCTACCCCGAGTTCTTCATTAGCTTTTAGGAAGGGCTCCTGTGTGATGTACTGTACTGTAGGTGAACCTGCTCTGGCAGGGGGGTTGGATTAGATGATCCTTCGAGGTCCCTTCCAACCCTAGAATTCTGTGATTCTGTGAAGGGCTTTGGGAGAGTAAGGCCAGTCCAGCCATGACTGAGATTGATGGACTAGATGAATTATCAGACATCACTTACAATCCTAGCAAATGTTAGATATTGCAAATTCCTAAACAGAGAAAACCAAAGAAAACAAAAGGTTTTTTCAAGTGAGGTGAAAAGCAAAAGAGGATGTGGGCAGCCCTAGCAAAGCAAGAGTCACATTGATATTTTTATGAGTGAAAACTAGAAACATGGCTGGAATCCAATGGATGTGGACAGTTTGTTGAGCCATCAGCAAACACCTGTAATTCATACTGTTTGTTGTCCTCTCTTTTCCAGATGCACGCCATAACATGGCTGCATTGTCTTAGAAACACTTTTTACCCCTCCCGTAACACTTCTGTATGAAGGGAGCTCTCTCTGAAAGTCTGCAAAGCCAATATACTTTCAGATCACATTCTCACCTTCGCATCCCACACAAGAATTCCCTCTCTTGTAATACCTTCAGAATAGTTTCATTGCAATTGAGATTACCTGTATGTTAAAGCTATTGCTTATAAACACAGCCCTCTGATTCCGATCTTTTGTTACCCTCAATTATGCACTGCATTCAGCTAGGATCTTTTATCCTATATTTAGTCTGTCAGCTCTTCAGCTCAAGGATAATTTTTTCACCTCATGTTTATACAATGCCTAACACGGTATTCACATGAGGCCACAGTTATTGGGTGAAAATCTGCATAGAGTGAAAGAGTGGCAGCGCTGTATGGAAATCCGAGTTCACACAGGAGAGATTCAGAGGAGTGGGTAGCATAAATGATCTGAACAGAGAGGAGGTAATTTTTATTATTGTTCATAATATTATCATCCTTTCTACTTGTTATTTAAGAAGTGATGATTAGGAAAGTGATCCAACAGCCATGAAGTGGACGTATGGTTCCATAAGCAAAGTGAAACTATTTACTTCTCAGTTGCTTTCCCTCACTGCAGCAGATCAAACATCTTCTAATCATGTTTTACTAAAGCCATGGCTCAAGGTACACTACAACAGTCATTTTCTCTGCCTTGATCTAGAGCATTCAATTTAATCTCTATCTTGTTACGAACAAAATAATAATTAAAAGAAGAAGGGGAGGGGGCCTTAGTTCGCAAGGCCGTATCCAGCATACAGATGAGTGATCAGAGTGCCCTAAACATACTGGTTTGCCTTTGTCACTGTGAGATGAGTAACTTTCATCAGACATGTACAAACAGAGCACTACAGAGCTTTAACATTGAACCTGTCACTACCAAATCAAGGTGTTTCTAGCAGTCACATCACAGGCAAAAACTCCCACAGTGAGATCAGGAGCTGCACAGTCCACAGCCTGGCTTTGTCATTACGCTGTTGTGCAAAAAAAAAGCTCATTAAAGTTGCATTACAAAAAGGTAACATTAAAAGATTTCATTATTCCTCTTCTATTCCAATACCACCACCTCCCCTCCCACCCCCCTCGAAAAAGGGAGTAAGCTCAAAGAACAACAGATGCTCTTTGAAATGAGTATGGATTCAGAGATAACGTGTGAGCAGTGGGATACAGCAGAATTAAAGCCAAGGTGTGAAAAAGGCTTACTGGATAGAAGACCTGACATTAGGTGTGCATGTGTATATATATGTGTGTGTGTATGCACATACTAGAATGGCCCCATTGCCATTGCTTGTGATAAATAATTCACTTGATGCCATTGGTTGTCTTATCGTGAAAATCTGATAAATTATGGTGGAGACTACCTGTGCAGTACCTTGTGAACTTTGGCTGCTCCTCAACAGGAGCTGGGCTGGCTGAGCTGCCTGCAGTGCCGCTGGCATTAGGGAGATGAGAGAGTCTACTCTCTTCCTCCAGAATAATTTTATAATATTATCATCAAGGAAAGTGTACTGCTCTCCACCTGTATCACAGCTTGGAATTATGAGTCCATTGTTTATGCCCAAAGTGATGATTCACTCTATTTTCCTCATGCAAAATAAGCATGCAGCAAAGACCAAAATAGAATTGTGTATTTTGCACTTCAGCAAATCAATAAAGGAAACAGGCTTTGCCCGTTTTTAAAGGGCTTATATTTATCTGAAAGTGTCTTATTTGTCACTCACATACTATTCATTAAAAGTACATAAGGAACAAAGAGGCTGGTGGATTGAAGGCATCTTCTTCATAGTGTGATAAGATCCACTTGGATGAAAAATATTATAAAATATAGTTGTATGATTAGTACATTCCATATAAATAGACTTCTGAGCCTCCTTATAAATCCCCCATTCCTCTAGCTGCAGCAAATATTTGAGAGACATATTTGTAGTGTTTTCTGTTCAGGTTTTCTTTAACAGCACCAAGGTGTTTCATAATATTAAGTGGAAAATAATTCTAACGTTGCCAAAATTTTAAAAATCTTGTTACTTTTTCTTCCCTTTGGAAAAGTGATTTACGGAACAATAATTAAATGTCAGGAAATGAATCACAGATGAGATACCGACATTTGATAGTGTTTTGTAAACAGACTAAATGAGTCCAGAGAGAGGTGGAAACTATTGATGTTTCCACAAAAAAAAAGAAAAGAGTCTTCACAAAGCCTCTGGAAGGAGAAGATGTTATTGAATGTAAACACAGGAGCCTGATCAAGGTGGGCTGTAATCTGTTAGGAAAAGGAAGTGATTTGATTCCCATTAATCTAAATGTGAAGCTCAGGAGACTGATTCTCACCATCATCACTTGTAAAATAAGGGAGGTTTGCCCCTTTTGTCTCCCTGGTTTTTCTCCCCACGAATTTGAGGAAATGAGCAGTTAAGGGGTTTGAAGACTTCCACTTGTGTGAAAAAAGCATGTGCCAATCCAATGTCAACAGCATGGCAGATCGGAGGGGAAGCTGGAAAGCCTTAAGAATTACTGATTACCTTTGAGAAGTGTAGTAGCCACATGTACTTTAGAAGAATTAGAACGTACATATGATCTTAGCTCTCCTTATTTATATTACCATATAGATAGAATGAGATGGCTTCTTAGACTCTCTGGTTCCACTGCTGTAGAACTGCCTATTTCATGCCTGTAAAATTTAAAATTGAACTGAAAAGAACAATAACAAATCGATCTGCTCTCCTTATATTCTATTTCTACACTAATTAATTATTCCTTAGAAAATTGAGAAGTGATTCAATTAAGTCTTTCAGAACTTTGTGCGTTATAATTTTAAGGAGAACTCTGGAAAGACTTGAGGGCAGCAGTTCTGATTAGTACTTAGTTTATTTGAAAAGGATTATTCAAGTCTTGAGTGATAGTTTTTTGTGTTGATTATTGTTACATTTTTATCTACTGAGGCACTGTGGGAGACACACAAAAGAGATACTGCCTGAACTGAAGAACTTAGAAGATAAATGAAATACAGAGTGCATCAGTTGTTACTGTCTTGGCATGTCAGCACGTGCCGTGTAACAATGCAGTAGGTTTATAGGATTTGATTAATTATAAGGAGTAATCTCATTGCCTGAATGATTGTTTTACAGTAAATTACTATAGCAAGTACATTTTGTAATGGAGATGGGTTTTTCCTATTCCTACATCTATACTATGGATTCTGCAATGAAATGCAATGATTGATCAGTAAGCAAACAGGTGCTATTAAAAACAGTCTCTGAGAAAAATAAAATAGAGGCCACTTAAACCCATGAATTAAGTCACTATTTTAACAAATAGCTTCATAGGGATAAGGTAAAACTGTGAGGAGTATTTATTGAGTGTATTGGCACAGCTGTAGAAAGATGAGACTTAATTAAATGTGCAAAGATTGAACTTCAATGCCTTCGCTGAAATAAGCCTTGGAAGGTAAGAGGGATCCTATGTCCCTAGAAACCTCTGGTGTAGCCACAGTGCTGGTGAGGGCATGGCCAGTTCTAGGTACAGACTGATAGCAGCACACACAGATTTAGGAATGCAATCAGGACAAAGTACATAATTTAAATGGATTGCTATTTCATATTACTTTTGATTCACAGAATGCTGTTTTTTAGTATAGAAAAAGCTTGTATTAATAAGGCTTATGTGCAGCTGCAAGGGGAGTGATGTGGCCGTGCATCTTGTGTGCGTTGAAATGGGAAGCAGCATTCTCTGCATCCTGAATGTTTCAAACACGCCTAGGAATTGTGGCAGGTGCCTACATCCTTGCATTTCTTCAATCACAAACAAAGCTGAATGTGGCACTAGGTCCCAACAGATACACAAAATCAGGCATGTTGCTGGTAAGGATTTCTTTGTTTTCTTACTATTATTTCCCCAAAATGAAATGCAGTGGTGATAAAAAATTACATGGCAAAAGCTCCTTACGTGAGGGATTAAAAGTTAAATCTGTCTTTGTTCTCATTTCCTTCTCTTCTATTTCAATACATCAAGCAAATGAAGCTGATTTTCATCCTGCCCAAAGTCACAGCAGCTTGACTTTTGCATTAAACAGTAGAAATGTGAGTTTACTTCACACAGTCCTTTAGCCAAGCAGAGAGTTTCCAAAGAGGAATTTTACTCATGTGAAAGGTAAACATCCTTGCAGCTTCCTCTCTGCACATTCCCAATTGACTCAGACTTCAGAAAAGTTCATTTGCTGTAATCAATATCACTTTACCTCATGCCTCAATGAAAAAATACCTTCTGCAGTCAATAGCAATTAAAGAGAGACAGGGACAGAAATATTGATGGAGATGAAACCAGAGATTTACACTTGCTTACTATCTTTTCTGAATATGTAACAGTACAGCTGCTAATTGTCAAATATTGTATTAGAAAGTGTTCATTGAGAAACTGCCTGGAGAGGGAATCATACTTCCAGTGGTGCTGGAGACAAGATCAGGTTTTTGCAGATCTGTAACTACAATAAGGTGGGGAAAAAAAATGCTTCCATTTAGTTTGTGGAACTTCAGTTACTTTGTATTAACATGGAGCTGCTATTAACTGTCTACTTAAACCAGTTCATTTATCAGAGTTCGGAATGTGGCTTCAGTCTACCCGGCTAAAAAAAATTGTCAGGATCTGCTTGTTTAATGATGCATAAACCCTTCCCCCAACTAGATATTAAACAATAACATCTACATGAAAAATACATTTAAGTGCTCTAAAAAGCAGAACTGAGTGTTATAACTATCCTCTCTCTCTTGCTGTTATTTATTAGAATGGCAAGTCTTTAAGTTTGTGATCCAGTGACTCTGCTGGCAGGATCATCAGGACATTGTCCTCACCAGCCTTTTTTTATTAGAATTGAAGTAAAAAAATAATAATGGAAGATTCAGTCAAGCGTTTTCTGGATAACATTTCAAACTGCCATTTAAAATGTACAGACATTCCTGAGCAAGGGAGATTCTTTTCTTCCTCCATCCTTTTATTCCTTTGTGGTAACTTTCCATAACAGTACCTTTGACAACTGAACACAGTTTCTGACTTGTGATCAAAACTGCATGAAAGCTCAGTCAGTTCTTCCCCTTTCCCCCCCTGCATCTCGCTTGCTTTTGCAGAGGCTGCCCTGTAAAAATAAAATCTAATGCCCCCACTTAAAGACACTAGGTATCAAGCAAGTAATTATTTCTGCTGTCACTCTGATCAACCTTTGTTACCCCAGCAATGTATTTAACTGGGGTGGGGGGAGGACTATAATTGAAATGTATAGGAAATCTATAACTTGCAAATGGAAATGCAAAAAGGAAGGAGTGTAACTGGTGTGTAATGGAAGCACCACCACCTTGTGAGCTTCTGATGACCTTTTAGAGGAAACAGCAGTGAAAATCCTATGCTGCAACAGAAATGTGTGTGTGGATCTCTCTTTTTTTCCATACTCTGCAGGCTACATCTAAATACCATTGGTATCCATTTTAAAAAAATCAACCAAAAGATACCTTTATATGCAGCATCATAATTCCTGTGTGATGCATCTTCCCATTATAAAGCCACTGGTTTTCTGCCTTAAATGTACATTTCAGCATCCACCGTTTCTCTGAACCCAGGAATGGAGGAGCTTAAAGGTTGGATTTTTGATTGACTCCTATCCATTGCAACTAGCAGGGTTGACATCGTGCAGTAATTTCTTTTTAAAACTCCGCATTTAATATTCTGCCCTAAAATGCCTCTTATGTTTGTCTAGTATGAGCTGAGACAGGTAAAACTAATTAGTTAAGTCTTTTTTCACTGATGGTATGATGAAATCTTAATGCCATTGTTGGAGAGCTGATGCATCCTCTTATCTTTTTGTTTAGAATCTAATGCAGTGAAATGCCCCATTTTTTTTCTGATGGAAGGAACGAGGAAGGTCCTCTCTACACATGAGCAAGGTCAGTATTTGGTAGGATAACACTTAGGTGAAATCCAGCTCATGTCAATTCCAGACACTTTTATTAGTCACTGCATTCTGTATTTCCTGCACGTGTTATTTTCATTGTGTCTTTTCTACTTACTGTGGCACGGTAGGCAGAAACAGATGTAGAGATTTGTGTGTGTATTGCAATGCAGACGTATTATGGTGAAATAATAATGAAATAGTACTAGCATGGTAATATTACTTCAGTAAATAGTGAGTAGTAAATAATGTCAATAAAAGAGCCTCTGTACCAGTATAACATCAATGCTAGAGAATATATTAATCATGCAGCAAATGTTTGGAAACTGAGCAGTGCAGAAACCTCATACCAGGGGGCTGTTACTGAAGGGGTGAGGTGCCAGCTGTGCTGAAGGCTGCGGAAAGGATGTTTGAGTAACTAGTGAAGTCCCTTTCCATGCAACCCTCCCTACACAACACGTACAAACAAAGCAGAGGTCCCGCGCTTTCCCCAGCCTTGTGTTTCATGTTGCACATGTGCTGCTTTAAAGTAATACCTGTATATTTTACGCTCTGCTTCAGAATGCTGTTAGCTGTCAGAGAGAGACTTTTTTCAAATGTTTTATTAATGTGTCACTTGACTGTTCATTTGCTAAGGGTTTACAAATGCTTCATTATTTATTCATAGCCCTGATACCTACTTGTTGTTTTGTCTTTGTCATGTGCTTCTATTTTTTCTTTTTTGAGGTGGTGTTCAGGGGGAAGAGAACACTACAAATTTAAGAAAACATAGATTAAAATAGGAGTTGAATAATTTACATCCACGTACTGCATTATTCCAGCCAACTTAATTTTTAAAGCAAAACTGCTATACTAGAGACAAGTGAATTAAGTGTTTCTAGTTGTTTTCAGTGAGTGCAGAACACTTATGTTCTCTCCTGATGCACGCAGTATGCTAGAGATCAGCTTGTATGTTCTCAGGAAAGAGAATACATATGAGACTGACAATAAAATATAAGAATGTATTTAACCCTGTCTAGAACCTGAAGTGAAATTCAATGCTTTGCAAAGGGGTTGGTCCAAAGCATGAAGATCACATTGTTTTAGTAATAAAGGTGCAAGAGGAGGTGTGTTCTCGACTCTGAATAGGTATGGATTTTAATGCCTAAAAAAGGAGAAAGTCTCTAATGCATTATTTTTCTTTCACATTCATATCTATTTGAGAAACTTCTGTTGCTTTTCCAATTGTACAGCTGCATGAATCGTTGTACTGGCAAAAATAAGGCTTAAGCAAATGCTGACATATTTCCCAGAGTCTAGTCCTACATATTCCCCAGATAAACAGGCAAGAACAAGTAATTTTTTCTGCCTTTCTTTTCTAGAAGGCAACACAATAACCAATATTTGCCATTTTTATATTCATTAGTGGTTTATTAATACATTTATAAACCATTTAGTAACTGCTATTTCCACAAGGAGGAGAGGAGTGTTTCTTCCTTCTTCAAAAGAATAAACTCAAGAGGAAATTTTGCAGAACTGACTGAAACCTTGGACTACTGAAATAACAGCAGTTCCACAAATAGACCACTTCAAAGTTGGTCTGTTCTCTTGTCCCTTTGAAAACTGTTCAGGAAATCTGCAGCTCTCAGTGCTGAAAGCCCTGTTTTGCTGAACAAATCAATACATGGGATTTCTTTCTACAAAGCCCTTTAAAGCTTGAGCAATTGTCTTGATGGGCTCTGTCTCGCTCCCAGGAAGAGCAGGATCAATTATCGGATCTCATGGAAACAAAGTAGAGGAGTGGGCACACACCACACGCGGAGCCCTCCCTGGTGCTGGGCAGCACGTTAACGTCTCGCGTGGGCTACGGCTGGAAAATATAGCAGTCGTGATCAAAAGTTAACAGTGGGCTTTCAAGGGGAGCAGTGCATTAAAGGTGAGGAGGGTTGATCAGACTAGAATCTGCATTAGGTGTGGAGTTACTGCAGTTACCAGCGCTGAGCTGGGCACTGGCCATGGAAGATGGCGGCTGCCCCAGCCCCTCAGCGCTGAGGTGATGCTTGAGCCCGCCTCCCCACCCTGCCCCAGCCAATGGGGCTGCAGCCCGCCTCGCCCCAGCCAATGGGGGCAGAGCCCTTCCCGCCTCCAGCCTGGCCTCGCCTCAGGGTGTCTCTCACCCTCAGCTCCAGAACCTTCTGCCATGGCCAATTCCATCTTTCAGCTGCCCAGGGAAGCCCGAGGTCCCTGTCATGAGCTAAGTTCGTCTCCCCCAAGCAAGAGGAGTCCCCACGGAGTCCTCTAGGGCAGAAATCCCTCTTATTTATTTATTTTTCCCCTCAGAGTTGGTTGGGCACTCCAGCCTGCGGCCATTTTCCGTCTGCTGGCTGGGCCTCAGACAGCAACAGCAGGCTCAAAGCTCACCAGCCAGGCCCCGGGAGAACAATGTGGCAATGGTTTTGTGTTTGGGGGAGAAGAGAGGGCAGACTGTGATGATTTATTCTTAGCTTGCATCATTCTTGCTAAGAGAGTGCAGCAGTTTAAAGCTGGCTTAGAAGTGATTCTCCAGGCTGCGTTCGTCCTTCGGGCTGTTGCATGGATTTCCTCTCAGGCTGCTCCCTCTCTATAGTGAACAGGAGAGGATTGATCTCCACAGCAGTCTACTGTTACATTTGGTAGTTTCAGAGTCAAATCTGTAGAGAGTCTGTCTTCAAGTCATATTCACGTTTGCCTTCCAAGGTACTGTCTGTGTGTTATCAAATAAAAGGCTTAATTTCATAATTGTTCCGTAAGAGAAAAAATGTCAACACCCACCACTTTTAAGTGATTTTTGCCGCTAAATAGAGCTGTGTTCATTATTTCACTCCAAGAAATGAAAGAGATTGATGTTTTTGTATTGGGGTTGTAATCTCACAAAATGTACAGTAAATACTCTCAAGAAATATTAAGGAGCACTTTTCTGTAGAAAAGGTAGAATTAGCTGAAGGGCATTCTGCACCTGGTTTGTGAGCTTTGGCTGTTCCTCTCAACAGGAGCTGGGCTGGCTGAGCTGCCTGCAGTGCCTGTGGCATTAGGGAGATGGGACTGTCTGGGTACAGCACCAGGACGAGCTGCAGGTCTGAGTTCCTCTGGCGAGCTCAGCGTGTCCGTCATCTTTATCTCGCCCACTCTGCCGTTTTATTACTCAGAAGAAATGCAGCCAAAGTCCAGGCAGTGTGCTGATAGCATGCTTTATGTGTCGTCCTCAGAGTTAATAATGGACTGAGGGAAATGAGTTATTGGGCTCATCATCAACGTTAAAAGGGGCTGCTGTAGGAGGACTGTGTTCCTGTGTTTCTGGCCAAATGGCAGTCCTCTGAATTTCCTTCCCTTCTCTTCCCTTCCCAGCAATTCGCCCCCTGCTCACTTTGGTAGCTCCCCTGACTGACTTTCACACTTCCCTCCAAGGGTTTGGTCCAAGGAGCAGCCTGGCAAAGAGCAGCACTCAGCCAAGTGCAGAATTTATGGCTCTTCTAATTGTGCCAGAAGTTTAAGGTTGTTGTTCAGTCCGAGGTAAGTAACAGTCGTGGAGATCTGTATGACAACCTGACCTTGAAGCGTTTTGCTTTACCCCTTGAATATTAAGATCTAAGTGGATGTGTGACCTTTGTGAAATGACTTGGAGGATCCAAGCCTAGCCCCTGTGAGGGAAATACCCAGACCACAGAAGCTATCATCTAAGCTAAATTGACATTAATTAGTTTTCTTGTTAGCAATTTCTGAAATGATGCCATCTCGAGGGTGAAATACAGCAACTAATTAATAGAACTTAATTTACACAGTGTCATTGTGATACCTCCACTAATACATAATCACAACAACAACAATATTAAAGATAATATTCATCTTCTCCGTCACCCAGAATGTTTTTCAAATCCTGCTATAGCTCGATTTGTCTTTCTGGCACAGAGGAAAGCCAACATTATTTTTGTTATTCTTAGATGCAACTGAGCTTATTGCTTTTTTTAGTATTCTTCCCTTCAACTTTTAAATTCCAAACGTTTCATTTTAACTTAGATTGTATTTTATGATATATTTATGTACTTTCAACTAACTTTTATACTTACAGGCAACCAGTTATTATACCAGAGGATCCCAGAGTTAATATTTTTGGTTTTGAACCTTCATTTTATTTGAGACTATATAAATAAAGTTCTCATGAAGTATTTATGCACTCTAACCCAGCTCAGGGAAAGAAAGAGCAGCAATGGGTAAGTAACGAGGAGTCAGATACTATTTGTGCTTTTACATTTTAAAAACGGAGATCTTGTTTCAAATAGATAATAATAATTCTTGAGATAATATCATTTGCACATACATTTGTAACTCTGAGTGTCCTTAGAATCTTTAATTTTAAATTAGGCTTCCATTTCTGTGATTTGGTGTCTTTCTGCTACTCCCACAGTTTAGGATTTTTATTTTAGGGCTCCTTTCTCCACAGAGGGTTTTTCTGATGACCCTTCAATGCCTTCTAAAGACATTTATCCTTCATGTATTGCATGTGATTTGATTTAGCCCTCCCCCACCTCTGTTTTATAAATGTTTCTGAAACACAGGTGTAACAATAAGCTATGATTCAGCACATTTCCATCACACAAAAATCAAATTTCAGTGGCTCTGATTACTCCTTATTGTGCTGAGATCAATAGATGGGAGAACCCTTAACCTAGCAGCGTGCCAGAGTGACCGACATGTATTCATAAGAACAGTCTATAAATTCAATAGAAATACTAGGTTGAGGGGGCATTCATGCTTTGAATAGCAAGGGTATTTTTAAGCTTTTCTACCTTGCTTTACACAAATTGCTTTTCTAAAAAGGCTTTGAGTCCTTCAGAGTTTGTACTTTGTATCTGGGTAATAGAGAGATGTAGATAGTTATAGAACATCTACCAAAATAATGATTCCCTAGTGACTGAATCATACTTATATTCCCCAATTATAACAGTAATTCTGAATTTCACTTGTTAAAACTGCTTTCCCAAGTCCCAGTGTTCTATATTGTACAACATGTGATGTTACAGTGTATTGTATTTCTTGGGAGATTAATTTCTAAATCAGACTGATGTATACTCAAGTGAGAAGAGGCCCCACTCCCTTTTAAACTCAGTGATACGAATCTGGAATATTCTTTTGAAAACCACTGGAACTAGTGTTGGTTTTAGTGGTACAAATAAGAGGAGGACTTGATCCTCACCATAAAGATGAGCAAGAAAAACAATGTTCCCGCCTCCGCAGTACTAGATACCCCTCTGATAAATAAACTATTGTGCCTTACATTAGATTCATTATGTATAAAAGTTGTCAGTCAGTAACTGAGAGAAAGGAGGCAATTTTGTCATGAAACTGGAAAAATACATTATTTTCCAAGTTGGCATTTCATTCAGGATAAACTATTGGCTTTATATAGGAAATTATGAGCCAAATCTTGGTGTAAGTCACTGTGGCTTCTTTACAATTTTCCCTTTCCAATTCATGCTAGGGTTTTGGCCTTTATAGGATGCTAATTAATATTTTTAAAGAACCTTGAAACTGGTGGTATTGATGTTTCAAGCACAAATATACAACCTAAATCCTTGCTTTTAAGAACCTGCACTCCAATTGAAGGAAATCTGTTTTCGTTAAAGAAACCAAACACTATTTTTATGTACCCTTTCGAGGGTCATAGCTTTACTTCCTCACTGCAACCAAAATGAATGTCATCTATACTGCCTGACAGATCAGTACTCCACCCTCTTTTTCAGAAAAAATTTGAGTCTGCAAGATTATATGCAGTATAAAAAACATTTAAGGTTTTCTTGCTGTAACCCTTAGACCCTTCTGCTTCTGTGCAAAGAAAATTCAGATAAACTTATTTTTATTTATTCAAATATAGGCTCTTTAGAGCCAATTAAATTGTTCTATTAAGGTGCGTCTTTTGATTAATTTGTACATACGTATGGAATTTATGAGGAAGGAACAAGGGTACTTTCTTTTGGCAGGTATTACATCTTCTTGTTCCATGGAGTATAACGTTCCTTCAAACACACGAAATCAAAAGCCTCCTGCCAAAAGCAGCTTTGTACGGTAGTTGTTTTTTTGGGTTTTTTTTTTTGAAAATTTTGCCATGGGCTATTTTGAAAAGTACATTGCTGTTGAGGCTGCAGAGCAACACATTTGTTTCACACGAATGGTGGCAAATTCCAAGACTGACTTACACCCTTCTCTACAGTTTCCTAGCTCTGGTTTCTGAGAGAGCCAGACATAGTTATGTGCACACTGAGGTGACATCTCTGACTCCAGCTATTTAAGATTTATTTGGCTTGAGAACATGTTTTGGTTTTGCAGATGATTACAAATGGCAAGGAGGCTGAATACTGGCACCGAGGTAGCACAGTGTGATCCTGGTAAAAATGACAAAAGAAAAACAACCTTAATTTCCACTTGCATGCTATTGTAGGACTCCTGAGCAACTAGCAACTGAAATGAGACTGCATTTCACAGGTAATTCTTACCAGTTTATTTATGGTAACTGCAGACTTGTGATGTTCCCACTTTTTGAAATGAAAGCCAGAATGAAGTCTGATCATCTTAAAGTCATGTTGTAAACAGCTGTTTTCCATATTTAGCACTTCTTGTTAAGCATTATACATCTCTTTCACTGATGTTGCAAAATATTCCATGGAGAATATTTTAATCAGAACAAGATTCCTTTTCTGCTTACATATTGTCCAGAGAAGATATTAAATACCTGGAACACTAAACATATTTCTGTTTACAAGAAAAAGACATTGTATATGAAAACCCAAAGAAAAGTATCAGATATCTTATGAATTCTAATGCAAAGTACTCTTTTTTTTGGACTACTTACTCGCTGTACTTGAATTCTTTTTGTTAGTGTAGTCTAAAAAAAAATAAAAATCAGAGTTCTGGGTGGACCTAATCTTGATAGCACTTTGGAATTTTACCTAAGCAGAATAACACAAAAGTTCAGTAAGACTTCCACAAGGTCACAAGAGAAATTAGCTTTTCTGCATCAAGACTTATAGGTCTTACAGGACTATACGTCTTCCCTGAAGTCATTACTTGTCAAATGGAAGAACTTCAGGAACATTTTTAGCTACCCACTTTTAAATGAGAAGAGTTGTTGAA
Source organism: Aegotheles bennettii (assembly GCA_013398125.1). NCBI lineage: Eukaryota > Metazoa > Chordata > Aves > Caprimulgiformes > Aegothelidae > Aegotheles > Aegotheles bennettii. The sequence continues at coordinate 526,338 of VZRW01002369.1, read as the reverse complement.
TACAGAAGAAACAAGAGATATTAAGAAAACACAGCTGGTTTCATCTACTATAAATGTGCCTATGGGTTGGTATAGCCACCAATGTGCTTTTTTATTGATATTATTCTTTCTTGTTTGCCTGCTTTCTTTTTCTCCATTGCTACAGCCTGTCTTCATTGGCAGAATCAATCTTTCCTGTCCTTCTGTTTTTTATTAAAACCATTGTTGCCTTTTGTTATATGTCCAGAATTGATCCCTTGTGATAAGGAAAGGTTGGGCGGAAGGAGGGCCATAAATAGAGTAAATCACAGCCAAAAGAGCGTGATATTTAACAGCTTGGGTTTGCAGCAGTAAAGGGCAAATTCGCAGGTGTCACATAGAGTGCTTTCATCGCCCAGAGGGGCAATTCCAACAAGGACTGCCTGCTGCAAAGTACAGTGGTGTGAGGTGATTCGTGGGTCACCTGCACACAGTTCTCTTGATGGATTGCAGAAACTTTCTCTTGTACTGATCTTAGCTACATCCTTGCTGCCTGGGGTTTTCTGACAGGCCTTTTCTTCTGTCAGTAATGGACTCTGCCTCCTGTTTGGTATCTTTTTCAAGCTAGTTACAGAAAATCCCCTGTGATCTATTGCACAGAGCTGGCAATCCAAAGAATTGTGCCCATGGTGTACTACTTTATTCTTTGCTCTCTCCAAAGCAGTTCACCCTTTTGCAACATTGGCAGTTGGATTAATGTACGCAATATGCACTTTGCAGATAATGCTATTGACTGGATCTTCACCTACTGAGGCAAAGGAATCCAGAAGGGTAAATGGGATTTCTGGTGACTGGGACGAATGTGATTAACTGCCTGATGTAATGCCCGCTAAAGGAATCAGAATGGTTCCAGCTAATTCCATTGGACACTAGAGCAAGCCTTTTTGGACTAGACCTCGAAAACTCAGACAGTAAATTTTAGTAACAGCAGAACTGAAGGGATGAAAGGGGTGAACTTCACATATTGGTTATATCAGAGTAAAAAGCTGGAATACTATATGAGGTCTTTGTAGCAGCAATCGTAGAGTTTGACCACTAAATCCATACCAAGCCTTGTAAACAACAACAAAAAAATTTAAATGGTTTTAATATTAGAAAGCTGTTATCCTTCTGTGACTGTACACAAATATGCACCCACATGTGCACAATTTGGTAACTTTACTGTCACAATGTTTGAACTGTCATTTTTTCAAATTTGGATAGTGTAAATGGAAATTTAACCCCTTGGCTTAACTGCATGGATAAGGAATGGCATTTGGTTTTGTCCCAGCAATTCCAAGGCATTCTACATCCACTGATCTGTGGCAGTAAGCATTATTTTTTTCTGAAGTGAGAGAATAGGGAGAGGCGTAAAGAGACACAGTTCAACTGCTCTTCAGATATTTCATTTCTGCAAAACTTGTGCAGCTCAGAACTCCACACCAATTAAAAATAAGTGAATTACAAAGAAAAATCAGCTGTGAGAACATGGACTAATTGGTCTGGAAGGGGAAAAATAATAAAGTGGATACATATTTTGAGAAGTGCTCACAATAAATAAAAAGGAGAGACACTTTGCAGCCTCTCCATTTTTGCTTTATATAGAGTGATGCTCAAGGCAGGGTGATTCATGTGATGAAATAGAGGATCTGAGCAGATAATAGTTTGCCAATTCCCTGAGCTGCTTGCAGGACACAGAAGGTTGTCCAATTAATCCCTCTTGTTTGGATTAATCATTCCAGTCTGTTCTATAGAAGAAGCAGCAACCAAACAAGAACAGAAGAAAAGCCTCGTAGGAGGGATTTCACTCAGAAAAGAACTTTGGACTGAATCAGTATCGTGAATTCATGCAATAACATTCACAATTAAATAAAAATCCCTCTCCTGTTCACATTTAATCTCTTATATATTGATTACAATAAATCATACAATAAGCTTGTAAACTGTGATATACTAAGTATCACACTCTAAAATGATCACCTCTGTTTCAGCAAGGCTTTGTGCAGCACCATTGCTCACAGCTTGAGTCCTGCAGAACTTCCATGTTTGCTGCTTCCTTTCTACCTTTCCATAACTGTTTTTTCAACTTCTTTCATGCTAGTCTCTTTTCCTAAGACACCATAGAGAATGAAACAAAGAATGACCCTTCCATGATAGATCCTAATATATGTGTCTCACAGCCATTTAGAGCTAATTGCATCAGGAATCTAGAAGGTCCACAGCCCTTAGCTGGAGTAGTAAGAAAAAACACCCTTTGTAAACACAGAGGAAGGAGACGAGGATTGCCTTGGGTGTTCTACTATCACAGAAACCATAATTACAAAGGAGGGTAATTTCTAATTGCATCTAATAATAAAGGAGTGTTATAATAACAAAGGAGATATCAGCAACTACTTAAAATGTGACATAAATTTATTAAAATAAAAGAAAAACAAATAAGAATGGGGAGTTCAATCCCCAGAGAGAAAGTTTAATATAGGGCCAAGGTGAATTATTAATAATTTTTAGTTTTTAGATGAAGACTTTGTGTCTTTCCCAGAAAAAGTTTAGTTCATAATGCACTTTTTTAGCTAGAAACAAAAATTAATAAATGAAGCTTTTGTGACCTTTGTAATTCCACACACCTCTCCAGATTATTATGCTGCTGCCTTCCAATTTTAGAATTTCAGAGCCTATGAATCTTAATGTCATGAAAGTCTATTTTCTGCAGCACAGGGAACTTTCATTCCCACTTGTTCAAAGGCTGAACAATTTCATAGTTTAGTTTCCAGTTCTCCATCTAAATACTTGAAATTCTGGAAAAATGTGTTTTTTCTGTCAGTGTTGAGCACAGGACATTTGCACCACGTGGCAGCACACAGAAGTGTAAAGCTGCACAGGGTCAGAATCAGGCATGTGGTTTATAAGTTGGTAGATAAGGTTACTGAGTCCTGTGTGAAAATGAAGGTGCTGCAGAAACCCCTCGAGGGCATTGCCTTGTGAAATAGGAAATAAAAGATTCTAAGGGAGTAATTCTAATTTATTTTAAGTGCCTTTGCCCACATCTTTATCCCTCATTTCCATCCTTCCTTCCTTATGGATGCTCAGAGATCTCTATTGCTTTGTGTCATTCTTGCTGCATTTGGTTTGAAAGCTTGAGGGTAGAGTCAAGAGAAGAATAAAGTGCTGGCCAAGTAGGGGCTGAATTTTCCCTTAGGAAGACTTGTCTTTTTATTGGCACAGCTCATATTGATAAGAGAGAGGTGCGATTCTCACGTTTAATGAAATTTCTGTAACCTGAGGCATTCATTTAACATCTGCTTTGTAGTGAGGATGCATTGAAGGTTATTCTGTGCACTGTGTTTGGTTAAGAGGACCTGTTAGCATCCTCCCCTGTGCAGCAGAAAATCAGAATCTGAAAACGGTCCCAGCGCCTGTTAAGGAAGCCAAACCAAGCCCCTGACTGAGACATTTCCTAGCACATGGAAAGCCCGCGTCCAGTCTTGTAAGCAGTCCCACTTCCAGCTGTCAAGGGCCTGATGTCCTATAGAAATAAATCAAGGCTGACAAACTCTAGTTTAGCAATAACAAGCACCCTGGGTTGGAACCTCATGATTGGCAACCATGATAAATTTCTGTAATTACTATTGACTCTGGGCAGACTTTAAATGCTTTAATATATTGCTGGAGCAGTGAAGTTTTGATTAGTTTAAAAGATGTATTGCACTTAACTTTTAAATGCTGGTAGACTCTTCTGGTGCCTTAAGACAGGTAACAGTATCCTGCTGAAGATAACAGTGACAGAGCTAGTAACTCCTGTTACCCTTTTGCCGAAAAAAATCTCTCTGTTGGTGACAGAAATGATTGCTCTTGCTGTGTTCTTGCTTATCTGTCTGTAATTTTCCATCCACCACAATTACTCATTTCTCTTTTTTCCCTGTGTATACGTTGTTATTGCTACTTCTGGACTGTAGCAGATGAGGCAGTGCAGTGAAGGGATGCCTAACTGGGTTTTGCTTCTGGGATGTAAGGTTTTTGATGACAATGAGAGTTCAGTAAATATTATGTGCACAGACATGCTGAGGTTAAGGTTGTAAAGGACTGATTTGGAATTTTGTATATCATGATTTCGATTTTTCACACTGTTTTTATAAGTATTGAGTTTATTTTTCTATCTGCCCATGTTGACTCTTTCTCTATCCATGATGCCTGTTCACATCTCTCTGCTGACAGCAGCTCTCTCACTTTCTTTTCCTTCACACATGATCACAAAGAATCTTACATAACCCATCCCTCATACTCTTCCCCGGTCTATCAAACTAAGATTAAATCTGGTAAAAAGTTTTCAGTTCATCTGTGACATATGTATGTGACATGTTTTCAGTTCAATATGCAAAGAAGTGCATCACGTATATTGACTGCTGCTCTGCTGCTTGTGGAATTGGAGGCATTTATTATGGTTATGTTGTGCCTCTTAAGACAGATCTTTGTTGCAGAGTTCTCTTTAGTGTAAGCCTCACCTTTAGCCTACCTTTGCCTTATATCCTCCTTTCCCCTTCTCTTCCTCATCTTCCTTATTCTTCATCCATCATTCCCATTCATTGGTACATCTAGACCTGTCATAGAGTTTCATCAAAACTGTCAGAAAAGGGATTGTAACACTGCCATCTAAAAAACCCCACCACAGTATTAGGAAGCAGCTGCCTGCTTGAAAACTGATAGAAATTCAAGTTTGTGAAATTTAATGCTGTGAACAATTAGCATGCTACTCAACAGCTGTCTAGAGGGTGTCAAGTGCTGCTTAGGTTTTGTATGATTCTCAAGGATGAGGGTAGGTTTTACAAAATGTCAGTGGAGAAGTAGGATGTTCCCTATGTGTCTGTGTAGAGAAAAATAAAAACAGCCTTTGGTAACCATGATGTTTTGTGCAGGAAGAAAATAAAAGAGGCAAAAAAGCAGGTATGTTAGAAGAAAAGTTGGATTTGGAAAAATGCTACTGAAATACAGACATTCCTAGCCACTCTTCTGAAATTTTACTGAGCCTTTAGAATATTCTTAATTCATACTCCTTTCATGTCCCAGTCACTATGCTGTGTAGCAGAAAATTGAATCCTGTTTCTACAAGCTCTGATTGAAAGGGACAAGCATTCTTTTAACTACCCACCTCTGAACACGCGCAGCAGGAATAATATTAAATTAAACTTACAATCTTGGCATAATTAAAGTATAGAGCCTGCATAAATATTGTATTAGGTTTATTGATCTGGAAATTATTATTTGACCACAGCTAAGTCTTTAGAGTATGTCTACAATCAGCTTTTTGCTGTCATAAGAGGAATATCTGAATTGTCATGTCACTATTTTATCTAGTCTCTAAGAGCTACTCAAACTAAGAAGTCTCTGCTTTCTGTACCATAAGTTTATTATTAGTGTTCCTGTGAGCCTTACAGCTCCATTCTTTTAATACATTGAAGTATATATTCAGAAAAAAGTTCTCATGCTGAAGAGTTTTCAAGAGCAGTGAGTTCTCTAGTGGGAGGTTAGAGGAGGAATTAGAGGAAGAGAAGAAAGAATAGAAAGAAGAAATGTATTAGAATTACCAAATTACAGATGGGCATGGCTGAGATGCAAAGACTTCAGATCAGGAAGACGTATTTCCAGAATTGTTGTAATCTGTCTTGAGTACATAGATGCTTGCTTAATGTTGAACATATACGTAACTTCCATGTAAAGCTATAGCACAGAATCTACTCCTTGCCACCCTAAGTTGTGTACTGCTGTATCTGGGTGAGTAATGAGTGAGATTCAACACCTCCAGTTGGTCATTTACTTGCAAAACTAGACATCTGACTATGCCTGCCTGTAGTATTAATTTATCTTACATAGCTATAAAAGGAATTAGTGGTCATTAAGCTATAGAGTACACTAATTATATCTATTGCTCTTTCTTTCATATACGTACACATCTGTATGTGTACAAGTCTATATGGTTTTGAATAGTACATTATGGTGTAGTTCTGTAATAAGATAACTGTTGTTATATAGTGATTGAATTATGTATCTCCAAACTCATTCTGTCAGTTTATTATGGAAGAACTGTCCCTGTGGTAGTACAGTTGTAGATGTGTATGAGATGTTTTCGGAATTTCTTTTTACACTGCAGATGGTTTAAGCAACACTGGGCAGAGTCTTGGCTGGCAACTGCCTTCACAGGAAATACAAATGATGATAGTACCAAGGATTTGGTGTTAACAATGTATCTAGAACATGCTTTGACTGCAGAAGAAATATATATTCATTTTAGTATACAGCCATTGGAAAATAAAGGGGTCTCTATAAATAAGAATGTCACTTTACAATACAGAACCAAATTACTTTTAAAAGCACCAACTTATCTTAAATAAAATGCACTTCAGCTGGTTCCTTCCAGAAAAGTTTGGTCTTGATTGTGATCATCTGTCTATGCCCTGAGATTCCTGAAGGTGGCTGAAAACTGACTGAAACTGCATCATGCATATTCTCAGAGGCTAAAGAATTTTTCTTTCCTCAGTCTTGGCAACAGTCTTTACTGGAACCAGCTAGACAGGCGGGCAGAGCTACTTGGCATGAAAGCAAATGAATGACATAATTGGCTGCAGCATATCATTATCTTGGTGCTCCAGCTCTAATGAATGCCATTCACACAGGCCAGATGCAGCATCCCAACAATATGCTAGGGCAGAAAGAGGGTTTTATCAGTGGTGCTCATTCCTGATGCTCAGTGTTGTCATTACTGCGAGAAATGAGCTCTGCCGAAATGCATTAAATCCATAAAATGCACTTCCATGCAAACTGTAGCACAAGCAGGATTAAAAAATTAAAGTGAGAACTCAGTGTAGCCTTTAATAGGAGCACTGTGCCTTGGTGGTGGAACTCCCGTACTGAGAGTCACAAGTTCTGTTTTTGTCCCAAAGCAGTGTGTGATCTCACGCAGTATCTCTGCATCAGTTTGCTTTCCTCATAAATCGGAATCATTATTGTGACCTTTCATTGTTCAGTTATTGAGAAGATATGGGTTACAGAACTGCTGTTGGTTTTCAAAACTTTCATATCAGAGAGGGTGCAAACTGACTTTGAGGTTGTTTAGAATAGCTGTTCTCTGTGGCTTGTTTTGAATCTGAGATTTACAAGGCACAGTTTTTAACATGCTGAGTTGTTTTAGGTAGAATTCAGCTGCACTTCCATGTCTGTATGCACATTCTAGATGAAAGCTTCTCCTCTGAATCCAAAATAAAGATCCAATGAATTTAGGAGACAGGAATATTTCGCACACCTCCAATTACAATCAGCTCTGGAGAGATACTTTTAGGTAACAAATCACCTGCACAATCTTTAACCCCTATTACAAACTACTTGTGCTCATCCATAATTGTATTTCTTGAAAACTCTTTCTTCCCGAGAAAGTAAATGATGAATTAAAGTTGTGGCTGTCTGTGGACAGTTCCAAATTGATGTATTGTTTCAAGGCTCCAGTTTCTTAAAACGCAGGTATTAGCAGTCTCTTCAGACACCACATAATCCTGAGCTTCTCCCCTCTCATGAGTGTACTGCAGGAAGAACGAAAAAACCAACCGTGGTATGGAACTTTCCAATGCAAATTCAGCTTAAAAGACATGGGAAAGGGAGTGATTGTGGCAATTATCAGTTGTTATTTATTAAATTGACTGATCTACACTAAGTTGCATTTGAGTAGTAGCCCTGAATTTGAATTAATGAGGGCTGCAGTATTAACCAAGCCCTGATATTTTAAAGCCATTGGTTATAAACTTTATATATGCTTGTTTCATGTGCTAAATTCTTACTTGTTTTCTAGACTGTAGACTGTCTAGTTGTGCTGAGACAATGTATTCAAATACTTCTGTGAAGTCATAAGGATTAGAAATATGTTCCTCTTGAAGAAAACCTGGGATGCATATTCTGCCCAGGAACTGAGGACTCCAGATACCTCCGTCAGATAGTGCCAGACACAACCAAACAGCAGCAGTTGGTTGTGAATGGCTGCATATCAGGTTTAAACTGGGAAGGGGTAATGTGGTAATGTGTGCTGCCACCACTGGACTGCACGATGTGACAGCAAGCACAGGGTGCCAGCTGGGGCTAGAGGGGCCAAAAAGGAGAGATAGAAAGGGGGAGAGTTTCAGCCTGGTGGGATTCCTTAGTTTTGTTCTACCAGGTAAATCTGTGTGTAAGATAACCATAGTAGACGTGCAGTCTGAGTAGAGATTTTATATATGTGATTTCATCTCATGAAATGATGATGGCTGCACTAAAGACATCCAGGTGATCTATGGAACTATGGCTTCAAATATAATAAAACAGAAAATGGAGTGGAAGTCTATGGATTTTAGCACAGATACAAAAGCAAGTGTTTTTGTGATTGATAGCTCTCTTGCAGGCACTGAACTGAATTGCTAGTAGCTTGGCAATGAATGAGCTCAGCCTACTTAAGAGGTAGCATTTAATATTGCTAATTTTCCTCTTCTGATCTGTTTGCAGAAACCCTGCAGTGTGAAAAACAACTCATATCAGGTTTCTAATCTCTGAATTGATTTTCTATAAGTAGAGAATCAAAAAGACTGTGTATTCTTTCAGGTATGTTTGATAGTCTTGGTATGTCCTGCTTTATGGGCAGGGCAGTGTGGCTGGCAGTTTACAGGAGAGAGGATCTCTGTATCTCCACCACCCCCGTAACTCTCCCCCTCTCTTCCTGGAAGCTGTTTTTCTTGTTATTATAGCATTCTTTATGATCCGTTGAAAAGCCTCATGGTGCTGGGATTGGCAGTGCTGTTCTTCAGCCCCATGGCTGCTGAATGTAGCACGTAAAGTAACTGTGGGAGGTGATGGGTGGGAAGGAAAGGAAAGGAGAGGTACATCTTAACCTGTGTTAGATACTTTTATCTCTGTATTTGCATAAAAATTCAGGAATGACCTTACAAATGATAAATATTACTTATCCTGATACACTGAGATTGGGATACTCAGAATCGTGCGGGATCATGAAAAACACTGGGTGATGGTGTAAGTGCAGGCAAGTAGAAGAAACAGAGCTTCTGGTTCATTTAATCCAAATGACATTAGTCTCCTTTGGAGAGCAGTGAAATCGGCAAAATCCCTTCCTTTATTCCTCACAGCCATTTTGTGCTCAGCCACACAGTGGCTGAGAGCTTTTGTTTGAACTTTAGGAGAGAAAAATAACAAAATATTGTGCCAAATCCATTATGACTTAAATAAATTTCACAAATGATAGTCGGGAGAAACTGCACCATTAACTGGGCAAATGCAAATATTTCTAGCTCAATGCCCGTGAGAGCGAGCCTCAGGTATTCTCTGAGAGTCAACAGATGTAATTGTATTGACTTTAGCTGAGTTATGCTGACTTTTATCAGCAGATGGTCCAAAATACATATCCAACTATCTCAGGGAGCGATCTCAAGAAGTAATGCATCCTCAGTCTTTAATACCATGTCCTGTGCTTGACAGATACAGCCTCTGCAGCTGCGCCTTCCAGCACTGGTACTTTCCAAGACCTTATTGAAGGTTTTGTAGCTTAGACTGGGGAGAAGAGATTGCTTAGGTAGCTCACTTGTTTGGTTTTGACCTTGTAAAGAGATTTTATATCTTTAATACTGTTTGTTTTAAAGAATCAGGTGTAACTTTGAAATTGAAAATCCCTGTATTTGACTACCTGCAAGCATGAAAAATGTAAAGTAGAGGGATTTAGCCCAAAGAACTGCCGGCTTATTCCCACCTCTTATTCTTTCTTTGTGACTCAGAGTATATGTATTTGAGCATACAGAATGTACTGTGTTTTTATATGAGTAGAAAAATAATGTTGAATGTCAGTTGAATATTTTGAGTGCTATAAGAATATAAATCTGTGATAACCCAAGGGGTACAGATTGCTAGGCCACTTGCCAGAAGAACAGAACGCTGGGTAACTTCAAGTTTGCAAAGGAGTTCAGGAAATCTCCTTAAAACTCAAAGCATCTGTTGCAACATTAGTGGTGTTTTATCAGTTAATGTAAAAGGTGTTTGCAGCTCAGTGAAACCCAAACATTCAAATTATTGTGCATTTTATTGGCCTTTCCTGAGCTCTGAAACTTGAAATTCATCTGCCTCTAACCTTTTTCACCCAAGTCAGCTTCATACATAAGTAAAGAGTGAGCTGAAATTACAGGGAGCTGTTAAGGAATGAATTGACTTGCTTTCTTTCAAAACCGATATTAAAATATATGAGGCACAATTGTCAAACTCAGAATTGCAGGATGATTCATAGGCAATGAATGGCTAGCCTGCTAGTCTTTCTGCTCCCTTACATTACTGATTTTTTATACTCTTTGAAAGGGAAGACATTTGCTTGCCATCTACAAGAAAATAGAAATGAGGAGGGAGTAAAGGAAGGCACCATCTCTGCCCAGCTGCTATGCACATATTGCAGATAATGCCAATCACCAGAGCAAGCTGGAGGTGCTGGATGTTTTAGTAAACAGCTTGTAAATGAAAACACAGAGGAATTGCCTCTCCTCCCCCCCTCCACCATATTTTATCCTTCCTCCTTTCTAAAAGATACTTGTCAGGCAACACTGTGTTTGTCAGTGTCATAGCCCAGCATCCAGGAGCAAAATATAAACCAAAATTGATTTGTACACTCAAGGGTGAATTTTCACTCCAGTTTGCTGAGCTGCAGCAGTGAAGCATGTCTATTTAATTTGCGACATAAAAAAGGATAAGTGCCATGCCAGCTTTGTGAATGCTGTTGGTTCTACATGGGTAGCAAGGTCTAGAGGTATCATATAAACAAAGACCTTGAGCCTGGGATTCTGCACACATGAGTACGCTGCTACCTTCTAACGCAATTGAGTGAAGATATTAAGCACAAGTTTGATAAGTTTAATGTTAAAAGCATCTTCCAAATTGCATTAAAATAAACTAAGGCTGGGATTTGCAGGCTGGAAAAGGGTTCAGTTGGTATCAGTGCACTCCAGATGAGGGCATTTCCAGTCTCAAACTGGACTCAGTAATCCCAGCTACGCAACCCCTTCACCTGGACATGCAGATACGGTAAATGGCCGGCAGAAAACAGGTGGTTTTCAAAATGCAGTTCAGAAGATAGTGTGTTCAGTGAAAGGATTATCTGAACAATACTTTTTTTTCCCTACTTCTCTGACCTCTGCTCAAACTGAATTTTCTACCCTGAGCATTGCCTGCAACATGTTCTTTGTTCTGAATTATTCTGACACTCAACCATACAAAGAGGCCCAAGCATGGGTCTCACACTGGCTGCTGCCCTGCTTCATAGTAGTTCAGATCAGGAGGGCTAGAACATTGAGAGCATGGATTTCAGCATGCAATTAAATTATTGCTGTTCATGAACATCACTCACAGCCAAACTGCTTGCCCAGTGCTGGAGAGGCTGATTGTCTGACTCTCTGAATTGTATTCAAATAACAATGTCCCATTTCTTGAGGGACCCATTGGTGCACTTACGAGCTCTTTAGGGTTTTGGCTAAGCTTGATAAAAGACAATGGATTTGAACTGGCATCTTAGGCAGCAAGGGTGGTGGTGTGGGTGCCAAATTAAAACTGAACTCTTCTCCTGTGCTAGAGTCATATAAGACTTAACTGAGGACAAATACTCTGTAAGAAAATAGGAAGGACTAGAAAGTTATTTATTAGGAATGAAATTTTAGTATGCATTAAACTGCTAGTTCACAAAAACATCCAAATGAGATAAAACCATTCTCATCAGTATTTGATGTTGATTTCTATGACCCTGAAGCAGGTGAAGAGGGCTTATGCATTTTGTCTGGCAGTTCAGGTATGAAAATAAGAACAAGCAGTGTCTTAAGCCATCCTAAGTGTTGGCAAAATAAATATCTCTGACCTGGGAACCAGAAAGATGCCACACAACTGTGAAGAGGTGCCAGACAGTAAAATCTGCTGGTCAGTTTGTAACCACTCAGACAGGAATGAGGCAGCCTTTCTTGAATTCAGAATACAGCCTTCCATACCTCACTTTCCTGAAATAATATCCCAATTAGGACAGTGTCTCTGCCGCAGGGAGATATTCCCATCATGGAGCACCCTACAGAGTGTCTCTCTGCTGGCTCAGAGTAATGAAGAAAACACAGGAAAAGGGCAATAGAAAATGTACAATTTTTAATGATTTTGTGAAGCTGCTTTTAAAGCTAGAATAGGGCAAGCTAGAGGGCAGTTGCTCAGAGAATCACAGAATCCTAGGGGTTGGAAGGGACCTCGAAAGATCATCCGGTCCAACCCCCCTGCCAGAGCAGGGTCACCTAGAGTCCATCACACAGGAACGCATCCAGGCAGGGTTTGAATGTCTCCAGCCAAGGAGATTCAGAGAACCACTAAGTACAGGGACACTGGGGCTGCAAAATGCATGCCAAGAGGAGCACGGCACTGCACCAACCTTGATCCCTCCACACATTTCTCATATGGAACACCCGTGGTGCTGGAGACCTCAGCCTGTGGCCACCGTTAGGGTTAGAGCTAGGGTTAGGATTCAGAGAACCACAAAGCCCAGAGCTGCAGGGACACTGGGGCTGCAAAATGCATGCCAAGAGGAGCACGGCACTGCACTAACCTTCAATTAGAAGTGTGCATTAGAAGGGTGCATTAGAAAGGAGGTTGTCAGTAGGTCAAGAGAGGTTCTCCTCCCCCTCTATTCTGCCTTGGTGAGGCCACATCTGGAGTCCTGTGTCCAGTTCTGGGCCCCACAGTTCAAGAAGGACATGGAACTGCTTGAGAGAGTCCAGGGCAGAGCCACTAAGATGATGAAGGCAGTGGAACATCTCCGTTATGAGGAGAGGCTGAGGGAGCTGGGGCTCTTTAGCTTGGAGAAAAGGAGACTGAGGGGTGACCTCATCCATGGTTACAAATATGGAAAGGGTGAGGGGCAGGACGATGGAGCCAAGCTTTTTACAGTGCTGACCAATGATAGGACAAGGTCCAAAGTTTGCAAGCTGTAGCACAGGAGGTTCCATGTGAATATCAGGAGAAACTTTTTCACTGTGAGAGTGCCAGAGCACTGGACCAGGCTGCCCAGAGAGGTTGTGGAGTCTCCTTGGCTGGAGACATTCAAACCCCGCCTGGATGCGTTCCTGTGTGATGGACTCTAGGTGACCCTGCTCTGGCAGGGGGGTTGGACTGGGTGATCTTTCAAGGTCCCTTCCAACCCCTAGGATTCTGTGATTCTGTGATTTTGTGAGTGTGGGTCAGATCTCATTGGATTCCTAAATAAATCTGGGCTCTTGACAAAATTCTATGAGAAGCCTTGCTGAATGCTTGGGTGCAATCTCCATAGCAAAATTTATCCTTTGCAGCCTTAGGTTTCGTGAAGGATTACTTCCCTTAATCACAACCATTTTCTGCAAGCATTTTAATCAGCTGCTAATCCTCATCTCCTCATTCCTATTAGATAATTAAATCAAGATTATTATTTTTAAATGTTCCCTCAAAACCAGTTATAGTTAAGACTATCTGTGAAATGTCGTAAATTGGATCTTTTTCTTTTGGGAACTGTTCAGTGTCTTTTAACATCATTATGGCAGTGTATTTCTGAAGTATCTTCTTTCTTCATAACGTACAAGGGGCCAGTTTTGAAACTGCATTGCTAGGGAATCACTTTTTGGATGAACTGTGAAACAATATGGGATTGTTGTGAACCTTTTAAGAAGGAGATGAAGGAGCAGGTGAAGAGGAGGAAACAGTCATTTCTAAAAGCATTGGGTCTATGTTACAGCGTGTTGCTAAGTCAGAGCAGTGAATGGAAATACCCCAATTGTTTTCTCAAGTATAACACAATCAAAGGTCATCAAACTGAAGTAAATATATTAGTCTTTTTCTTCTGAAAGGGACTGCTGAAAAATGGCAAAGCTGCAGGATGAAAATAACTTATTAAAAGTTTAATAGTCTCTTGAAATTGTTTTGTTGATACTTCTCGAGACAACTCAGAACTGGATGATTGTTGCAGCCATCTAAAGATCCAGAATATTTTGACACCTTGAATTAAATTTAGTGCTCACAAGCAGAACAATACTTGCATAGCTGAAACTGCTCTATTAAGGAAAAACCTTCACATCCGTAGACTGCCAAAATCACATGGGGGTTCTAATAGGGATAGTGTAGAAAAGCTGTAGGGAGGAGTTTGCTGAATGAAGCCATTCAGCAAAAAACATAGGAAGACAGGAAGAACTGAGAGGAGTATCACAGTGATCTATGTAAAGAAAAACACGGAAAGCTGCTTAAGAGATAGCAGCAGAGTAACACATAGGAGGCAGTGATTCATAGGTGTTGCAGAGGGCTGTATGATACATTAGGGAAATTTGTCTTTTAAGTTTGTGTATATGGATGGGTCTGGGGTGTTGTACAGATCTTGACTGAAACACATTCTTAGCTATTTCCTGAAGGAAATTAAAATACCAGGTTTCAGGTAGGCTGTTTTCACCTTTTGTCATTTTTACTGTGTGTTCTTATATTTAATCCTAAAGACAGACAATAAATTTAATGACTTTGATAGTAGTAGTAGATCAACCCCAAATCCTTTTAAGTAGATTTTTGATAAATGAAGATACTAGTCAAAAATAGCAATTAAATATGCATTTTTCCCCCCTACTATCTAAGTGGTTCTGGGCTATGTACTCTGTAGCAACACCAAGACTAGACTCAAAGCCTGAATCCCTTTTCAGTGATTTATATACAACACTGTCCTACTATTTGTCCATTTTGTCTTTCTTAAGAGAACTTTGTGATCTCAGCAGGAGTTAAGTTTTAATTAAATATGCCAGTATTTCTGTACACTAAGTCATTCTCCTGCTAGCATTAATGCCCGCCTGCTGACTGTAGCGGCCACCAATATTCAGGATTTAAATTGGTAAATGAAACATTTCTGTACTACTACAGAGTAGGAGGTGCATAAGTAAAACAAAGTAATGAATTAAGCAGTATAAAAAACAACAACTCTTTCCAGCTTTAATGTGCAATGTAGGAGACTCCCAAAGCATATCAAGTGAAGCTCATCAGGGAAATTCTACCAAGCCTCCACTCCTTGAATATCAGAGATTATTTTGTGTAAGCCGTCTGAAAGGTATTATAACATAATTAGTTGTTCAGAGTTGTGGGAAGCTGCTTGCCAATTCTTCATGGATTTCATTTGTAATTTGCCTCAGGAGTGTGGAAACTGCTTCAAAACCTGTTTAGAGAGAATTCTGCAGAGGTAAGGCTATAAATATCTATGTAAGGTTAAGCAGCATTAGCATGGTTGAGCTGTTAAAGCCACTGCTGTTTGGCTAAAATGCAAACAAAATGAAATTCACTTCTATTGGGATCATTTGAAGACCACTAACTTTCTGTGGTCTGTAAGTATGGAACTATTGTGGTCTGAATGGACACTTGGTTTGTCACTACCTCGTAGTTTAGCTATTAATAGGTTTATCTAATTACTTTCTTCATAAGGTGCACTGAGAAAAGTTACTTATTAAAATTCTATGTCCTTCCTTTTTAAATGTGTGACTTATTAAAAGTGTAATCATTCAAGGGGAAATGAAGCATTGGGAATTATATTTATTTATACAGAGAGAACTGAAGCCTTCTGAAGCCAGTAAAATTTTTTCTATTCATCTCAGTGATGAATAAGATACAAGTAAAGGCAACTTCAAACCCTCTTAATTGTTTTCATTTACAAGGCGATATATAACAGTTAGAAGGACTTGCCTTCTTTTCTATTCAGCATGAAACATGCTACACAATGGCTTTGGCAAAGTAATATGAGACAAACCTGCAGTTATTAAAAAAAAAGGCTAGAGTCAGTATTTTTAAAGATGGGAAAGGAATTTTGGAATACAGGTAATATTGCAAGTTAATGTATTTGCATTCATAACACTTCCAGGTTTTATTATCTTTTGTTAAACACTGTCCCAAAGGGAACCATGAAGTAGGTAGGTTATTTGAGTTGGTTTTGACTTTGATACTGTTTCTGATTTAAATTCTGATTTTGCAAAAGCTCATTCTTATTTTCTGGGGAAGTTTAAATGGTTTTCCTGCCACCACTGTTCTGCTTAGACAGTTTGTCAGGCAAAGAAAGGCTGTGTATTATAGAACTGTGTCATGATCTTAGCTGGTAATGACAAATAATTAACCTACTTGCTTGGATGATGAACTGAGACATCATTGCAGAGGTTTTTGATATGTGAAATTGTGGTTCTGCTGGAGGCAGCTGGACCTCTGCCTCAGAAATATATGAGTTGATGAGGAAATAGTGAAAGCAGTGAAATTAATTTGCTTCAGATTCTCATTTCTCTTTGGATATGATTAGATGCTCAGTTCCTTTTCCTCCTCTCACCCATGGACAATTTTGAAAATCTTGGCCTTTGTGTTTATTTCTGAGGCATAAGATTTTATCCTGATTCTGTCACATTCATACCTTGCTATTTTTTATCCATTTTTCATATGGAGTGATATTTTCACTGACATGCTGAGTTATGCAATAATATATGTAGAATCTCCTTGGTGATATTTTGCAAAGGGGAAAAAATAAAGCTGTCAGGGAAGTGATCTTGAGAAATACAAGCTTTAGCCTGGCTGACTTCATCTGATGTTCCAGTGCAAATCTTTTGTTGCTTGAGAGTAGGAAGACTCATCTCTATTTTATTCACAAAGCCAAAACTGTATGTTGTTTTCTCCCATGATGTAGAGCAAAACAAATATTACAATTAGTGGGGTTGCCTTGCATCAGCCAGAAGAACTGTCAGATCTGGTATTGTATAAAGATTTTTAGATAAATTTTACCTCTGGGAAATCTCCAGATTTTCATTATGTTTCTGGAATAATTGTCCTCCCCTTTTGCTCATTTCTACAGGGAAAGATAACACCTCTCTTTCATTAATGAGCCTTCTTTTATATAAATTATTTAAATACAAGGCAAGGTCCCTACTCATTCTCCTGCAATATAGGCAGTCCTATACTGAGATACTAAGGACATTTCTAAATGAGATTTAATAATATAGTAGGACATTTAGCATATATTAATTAAATATCAGCAGATGGCAAGGAGAGCCCTCGCTGAGAGTGAATAAGTAGAAAGAAATATAACTGCCATGTAATTAAGCCAAACCTGCTGAAACAATGAAGGTGCAATTACTTTTTTATTAACACATTACACTTGCATGTAATGCTGAGGAATTTAATTACTACGTAACTTAAATTACGTTCAGCTCTGGAGATGGTTCATATAACAAAGTTCTGAACCTGAAGATATGCAAAGGTGTTTGGATCCATAGTCCCTTGCCATCTAAGTTGTGTGAATGGCCATACTCTTAGCAGTCCAATAGTGTCAATATGGAAAAGAGGATTGGTAAAGCCCTGCTTTTCCATCCTTCCTTTTTTCTTTCTTCTAAACCAGGGAAAGCTGTAAAGCTGTACAAGAGCAGAGCTCTGGTGTGGATGTAGGCTGCAAAGTAGAATGTAAGTTGTGTATAAGGTTCAGGTGATCTAAGGCAACTCTCATGAGTCAACCTGAACACTGGTGTAAAATTTACACAATCTAAATCATTTGAGTGTCATCACCATAGAAAGAAATCTATGGTGTCATGGCAACAACAACAGATTTTGTCATTTTGCCAAGCCAAATAAAGAGCAAGTTTTTTCCTAGCAAAGGTGCCTTCAAGCTTCTGTCTGGCACGTCCTCAAAGCCCTTTCTTGGGTGTTACACATCACAATGAAAACATAAACAGATATGTATATAGCATCTTATTAGGGTTAAAATTCAACTCCTGCAAAGAGTGCCATAAAATCCTTACAGATCCCTAAGGACTTTGGTTTTTCACCCTATTTTAATGACAACATTGCTTGAGTATATGTAAGTATGCCTGGAGACAGATAGGGGTGAGTGCTTGCACACCAGAAAGTTACTTGTCAGGGATATGTGGGTGTTGGGATAGATGTTTGTGTGTTTAGTTCTCATTGGGTCACTAGGTGGGAAAAGTAACAATTACACTAGCTAGCTCTGAGATGTATCCCCTGAGACACGAGTTGTTATATAAAAATAAAATATGACCTTAATCCTGAGGATTTTTCAGCAAATGTATCTTCGTTTGCACATTATTTCAAGGAAAAACAATATTTAGTTCCAGAAGCAGCTCTGTTAACTTAGATTAGTAGAGTCTCTGGTATATTCAACCTGATATAAAATGCCACAAAATGGACAAGAATGACATTTAAATGCATGGAATTGACAGACCTACCTCTAGGTATGGGTTTGTTGGGGGGTTTTTCCAAATAATAATGTAAAGATACATTTGCAATCCAATTCTACTACCCTAAAGTACCTTGTTTGACATTTTACTGTGATGAGTGAACCCTTAACAAAGTCATCAGCTTTGAAGGATTTTCTCCTGGAATGGTGGAAAGCAGTTTATTCTAATAGCCAGGAAAAGAGAAGAAAATATAAATTAAAAATAACACTGTGGTAACTGTGAAAGAATTAATTTGTAAAGAACAGGAAGTCTCCAAAAAAAAATCCAGCCCTACAAGAATATGGAGGTCATTCAAATAAATAAACCTGGCTTTATTCTGGAGACTGAACTGGGTGTTAGGTGGTATTTATGCCTTATGCTAGTCTTCTGCACACAGCTAAATTTTATTCTTATTTAACAGGTGTTTTTCTAGCTAGTTTTCTGTAAGTGTTCAGTGAAAACTTTGTTCTTCTTGCCTAAGATTCATTCAGCTGGTTTAGAAACTCATCAACTGAAATATTAATATAATTGCAACTCCTTTTCTTTAGCTTGTCCTTCCTCTAAAAAACCCTGGTGGAAACACTTGGTCATGTTTTCCAAAGGAAGGCAGCAGTTTGGCTGTTGCTGCTCTTCTGTATTTGTATCGCACATATGAAATTGAATGCCTGGGAGTTCTGCTCCATCAGGATCAAAGTCCTTTTATCCAGATGAGTGCACAAGGTTATGTGCCAAACCTCTGAGCTGAGGACCAGCCAGGTTATAACTAGAGAGTGACAGGGACTGAAATACTGCAGCTCCAGCTAAATATCTGAGAGTGTTTGGAGTAACTGGATAATGAAAACTGCTGCTAGTCTTAAAAATTATCACTGGGCTACCTATTTCAGCTGGCTTTGATTATTGATTTAGGGGGACACCAGAGGTACATTTTATGGTTTTTCATTCAGCATGTGTGCATTGCAGACTCGTAGTGGCAGTGCTCTGATCTTTTGCTCTCCTCAAGGTCACATAAACCTCTGACCACTAACATGTGCATGGACTCTTTCATCAGGGGATCAAAATAAAATTATCCACATAGCATTCAAAAGGAATAACCCCTGGATTTGCACATCTTCTTGCCCTGGCTGTACCTTGAGAAGGCACCTACACTCTGTTTCTGACCACCCCCTTGAACAATTTCCTGACATACTTCACTGCTTTGAAGGCTCTCATTTCAGACTCAAATGGAAGAGCCAGACTATTACTGAGATACAAAGTGCTATAAAGGGAAATAGAATGAAACAGAACAATGATTTCTGTGCCCCTGTGCCTGGTCTCTGACAGCAGACAATGCTGGATGCTTCACAGAGGTGTTGTAATAATTTCCCTGTCCCCAGCCAATACAAAGCATGAAGGTAAGGCACCTGATGGCATATCATACAGCTGACTTCTTGACTGCTGATGGCAGTGAAACACAGCAATATTCTAGTAGCGTGTGTCAGTGACACAGAACTGTCTGTTAACTATGTGCTTTCTAAACTGTATTCCCTTAAAGTCTAATGCAATTTTTATTTATTTATTTATTTTAAATTATAATTGTAACATTCCACTGTAATATATGAAATAAGAAGTAGAGTTAGGAATAGAACCCTGGAATTTTGTTCTCAATAGCAGGGTAAACACCTTGTTTACCTTGGTAAGAGAAAATGGATTCTGTCTGAATCCTCTTGGCAAACAGTAACACCAAGTTCTACTCAATTATCTGTCCGTTTTGAAACTAATTTGCAACAGGCTAGACAAACTCATACGAAGATATAATACACTGGTATAAACCAGATCTAATTATAATCCAGTAAATGGACAGCAATGTGAATTCCATTTTAAAACTGTGTGGATGCTGTGACTTCTACACTATATAGATGTTCTGTGTATCTCTATTAATGTAGGCAGGACCCAAACCTAACAGACACTGACAGCAAAGTATTATGGTGGGGAGATCAAGTAAATGCTCTAGAGATAGTCCTTGAGACATCTTGGTTAATGTATCATCAAAGTTAAGTGCAGACCAAAACAAATAGTTGTTTCAGCCTAATTGGCTGGATATCCCATTAATTGCACTATTTAATAAGTTGTTATCAATGAATGCTGGAAGAAATTTTAATGTATTTATTTGCTGCGTATAGCAAAGGAAACAAGTCTTCTATTTAATACACAAATATGTTGCACCTTATCCCTTGTATCACGAGGGATTTGTTTAACTAAGACTGGCTGATATGAGCAGTCTCTTAAATTGAAAAATTGCAATTCATTCCCCCACAACTTTTGATACGAGTCTTATCAGCACGGGGAAGTGACAAAGCCATATCTCTTCTTCAAGGCAGTGTAAGGATTAGCTGAACAGAAAGAGAGACTTCATTTTGTATCTCAGAAATGAGAATAATAGGTGGAAAGCTTTGTGCTTTATTGAAAGTGTGGGTCTAGGCATAGGACTTGATGTTATACTCAGGTTTGCCCCTACTTATCAGCAAGCCTACATTGCCTTGTCATCGATCCTCTGACTTAAACTAGTGTAGTGGTGCTCAAGGAAAGGGAATGCAGAGGAAGAGCTAATTAGAAGATAATATTTGTTGTGTACCTGCCACTGTACATTGTGCTCAGCTGCAGGTCAGCTACAAGCAGTTGAATTTACCAGCTTTTAATTTATATGGTAGAAAATCTTCAAAAACGGGCTCAGAATACGTGAGCCAACATCTAAAACCTGTCAGTCTGAAACATTTTTACATTTAGGTTTAAACTTAATTTCAGCTAAAATGTATGACATTGCCTTCTGTGTCATTTAAAAGAAAATAGTAAGGCCCACGTCTTAATTATCTAAGATGGGCTCTGACTGTATTGAGGGGAATTTATGTGAGATCTCTATTTCCCACTTAAAATTCCATGGCTGCACTTGCACTTGAGTGGAGTTATTCTCACAGAATGGAATTGCCTCAATACATCCAAATCTGGATCACTTTCCTTCTCAGAAAAAATAATTCAATTAAAGTGACAATGTATTCATGGTGGATCATGTCAGCTAATAAATAGTCAGTGCTTTACTTGCCACATTTAGGTTTCTTCCTTCCATTTCAATAGCAGCACAATTTGGCGCTTGTGTGTGTTAAATCTCTAGTAGACACCATGAGCAATTAATTAAGTGTGAAAATCAGAATAGCATTCTGGAAAGAACAGAAACTTGTCAAACTCTTTTCTGACAAGTGCCTGGATAAGGATCATGGCAGCTTGCACACAGAACTTGTGCTGGATGGCAAACTGCATGGACCATCAAATTCAAGGACCAAAATGAAATGAACTTTTAATTTTTTTGCAAGACACTCTTCCTTCCAGTACAGTAAGTATTGTTTTTATCTTAATTACTATCATCTTTGTTATTTAATAACCTGTATGAAGCAGAACATTTCCTTTCAGCTCTGTTACTCTAAAAGGTATTTAGTGCTTCATTCTATCATGCAAAATTCAGGCTTTACAACTATGAAATTTCAAAATGTTTAACAAGTGGCCCTGATCTGGCAAAGACCTGCCCATCTGTTTACTTGAATAATAATAAGCATTTATATTCCAATAGTGCCCTTTATCTCACATGGTCTTTACACAGAACCACCTGCTTCAAATTTACTGTCTCTCATACTGAGCTTGCCAAGAGCCCCCACCTTGTAATCTCATCTATGCCTTTGACCTCGCAGAGTTTCTCTGAATGAAGGATTAGGGTCTGCCACATGTAAGGCAGCTTGTGAAAGCAGGGTTTAACATGGCAGATTTGTACTTGGAGTCAATGAAGTTCTTCCTGAATATGATTTGAATTTCTGATTTATTTTGCTGTAAGACAAAGCAAGAAATGGAATGCAAGTTCACCTATTCCATGTGTCTTCTTGTCTGAAAGTCACTTCTTGGCCAGCTAGAGCAGTGAGGTAAATCTCTGACTGCTAGACTGGGCTGTTTATTCTACCCACTGATTTTTATCTCTTTTCCAAAGAGTAAATGCATTACATAAGGCTTAGCAAAGCAAGTAAAGATATCACCACACAAGGGAATACTTCCAACAAGCTGGATTCCAAGCAAGCAAGAACATTGCCCACTGAGGCATGGGTTCGATGGTAAATGAATTGTATTTGTGAATTGCCTCCTGTGTACTGTAAGGCTTTCAATAGACATATTTCTTGAGCTAAATTACATTATCACAATAAAGTTAAAAGGAACACAATTTCTTCAGCCAAACCTACTTAGTCATCAAACACCCTAGTTGCTTTGAAGTGCTCCTGCTGCCCTAACTAATAGAGGGTACTCTCAGACTTACCAACATGTGGCCTTGCCTTGCATAGAAACATTACTCATGAAGTGAGAAGCATGCAGAGAGCACACGTGGAATATGAATGCATTAACTTTGCTTGGTCTTTCCAATTTCAGACTGACTTCAGTGTCCTGATGCCTCTGTTCTAACAGCATGAGGAACTAGCTTACTTTGGAGGCTTTGAAATTATTTCCTTCTCCCCTGTATCCTTATCTTCTGTTCCTTTTCTTAACCCTATATTCTTGTTCACTTGCTGGAGAGACAAATGGAGAATTTTTGCTGTTTCTTATTCAGTGACTGCAGTTCTCAGAAAATTCCTTCAAACTTTTAAACAACGAACTGATTTCTTCTTTGATATTGGAAGCTACAAGAATAAGAGACATAAAAGTCCTCCAAGCTATTATATCTTGAGGTCAAATCATGCAATCAGCCTAATTTTCATATTATCACCACTTAGGACCGTAAGCTTCCTGTTTTGGTCCTGCTTTGAGCAGGGAATTGGACAAGGTGACTCCAGAAGTCCCTCATAAAGTAAATTATTGGAAGGGTCTATGACTGTGGTCTGTCAGATGATACTTCTTAAAAGTGTAGCAGATTCTTTGACTCTGCAGCAGAGAAAAGTGGAAACTAGGGATGAATATTTAACTGCAATCTCTCGTATTAACCTGCTTGCAGTCATGCTTTAAATTAACAACAAATACTCTTAATTGTGTTTTTGGCATATTTTCTGTGATAAATTATTCTCATACTTTATAGCTCCTTAATTTTTTTTTTGGTAGCACTATTTGCAAACCCATGGAATGTGATGCCTGAAAAAATACAATAGAAAAGATACTATAAACTGTAATTGCATGTAATTGCTGTTTTGTAAGTATTCATGGGGGAAAGAAAAGGCTTCCTTATTCTTTCAGATTTGACATTCAGTGTGTAAATGTTTGTAAATCTGTCTTTTTCTAGGTTTTTTGTTTGTTTGCCCTAATCATGCGCTGAGAATGTTTTGCAGGCAGTTATGCTTACGATAACCAGGGTGTACAACAGTCAGAAACTGCTCAGAATCACTCCCGTGGTAACACCATGACTTTCTGACTTAAGGTGAAGCCTGGGGAAAACTTAGACAATTTCATCCTGTTGGGCAGTGGATTGCTTTAATGAGTCATGTAGTTTTGTACTTTTTTGTTCTGAAGAACTTCATAGACAGAAGTTGCCCATGGCACAATTCTACCCTTCTAAACACGGAGGAGCATGGTATGGTCAGTTGTTCCTATTCAAAATTTGACAAGACTCTAAATGAAGAAGTCATAATTGCCTGCTTTTGATATTGGGGGGTTTCAGGGTAGAAACAATAATGGATTAGGTTCTCAGTCCTTCCCCACAAAACAAATTACACAGTGATAGGTGATCCAGGTAAAGACTAACTGGCAAACTGTCTTTCTGATAATCTGAAGATGTTAGAAAGCTTTCTAATGCCTTTGCTCTTTATGTGTTGCTAGCACATTTCTCAGACATCCTCTGGAATGTATTATGCTCCTCACAATTAGTGCCTGTCTTCTGCTGGGAAGACAGAAAGGTGAGGAAAGAGGGGGTAGCCCACGAGATGATGTCTAAGCAGTAAGTTCCATTGAGAATCCAGCATTTCTGTTAAGTGGTTTCCCCAAGCAACTGGGACTTACTCAGTGTTCCTAGTTATAATTAAATGATAAATCTCAGCATGGACAGCAACCAATATAGAGTAAGTCAGCTCTGCTGAAGTGGAGTAGGACCCAAGACACATTTAACTAGCAAGTAGCAGGTATGCTCTACTCTGTGCATCAACAGGTGTGGCTGAAATCCAATGTCTCACCAGAGCTCCATCTGGCTTGGTCTTTAGATCTACATTAGTCTAGACTAAAGCTGACCTCATGAAGAATGATCTCTTACTGACTCTACAGGGGAGACTCCTGACTGGAATGTCCTTATTATGGTCAATGTCTCTTTCATCATTAGTGAAAGCACCCTAGTTCATTAAGCATTCAAAGCAATCAGGAGGTTAAATCATACAGAACAAACACCAGTAGCTAATGTGTATGCAATATAATACAGCAGAGGAAGTATCTCTTGTGGGCAGAGAGTGGCAGGACTAGTAATTTTGTGAATTGTATCATTAATAAAATATATTTTATTCTATTTGATGCTGACTTTGGAAGGTTCCTGTATGATTATTACATTTTTAAGCATCAAAATTTTTTTTCTAAAGGCTTTACCGGAGGCTAAATTGAGATCTAATACAAAATTCAAAGAGGTTCTGCTGAAATGCCATTAAAATTTTAACTTTATGTTCTTTCAGGGGTTTAAAAAGTTATAGAGGCAAAGCTGTACAAGCCAAAAGGAATTTCACTATAAGATTCCTGTATTCTGTAATAGGTAGAATGTCCAACCTGACTTAGATTCCTGGTTGAGTTATGTATTCTGAATATTTGGGGGGTTGTCTTAGTAAATGATTTTGTTCACTAAGGGGGATTCAGCACTTGATATTTTCAAGTGTTTTTCACTAGGAAATGTCAAGCCTCTCTGTCCTGTTAAATTAAAGCTAGACAGAGATTTCTTAATCAATGATATGATGATACCACTCTTCAGAGCTTTTCGTGCTGTTATGGCTGTGAGATGTTCCCATCTGAAAGGAGGCAGAACAGTCACTGGCCTTGATTGCTTTTAGCCAGGACTCACTGCTTTGTTGTTCACTGTCAGCTTTCAGTATCTCTGACCATAGCCTGTGTCTGGACTGCATGACCCTGGAGTGCTGCTCAGTGTGCTGACCTGGCTCCCATTCAGCTGGAATCTCGATATAAACCAACTCTGCACCTTGGTTCAGTGGGAAGGGATTCTTGGCGGTGGGACTGAAACGGAGCTGGAGCATCCTCAGACCATGTCCACATCAGCACAGTCTATTTGTCATTTGACAGAGCTAACAGGTAACCAGTTGAAACATTCAGAACATCCCAAAAAGAAACACTTTCTCTGCTTTCTGTGAAGAATTTGCCTTCTGGTAAATATAACTGTTCATGATATATTAGAAGCAAGTCCTTGGCCCACCACTGACTCCATAGAATATATAAATGTCTTCATGGGTTTATTGCATGTTATCTCCTATGATGGTTTTAATTTACAATCCAGAGTTATAAAACCCTGGGAAAAAATGTCTTTTGCAGGCTGTTAAGCATTAGCATTCTCATATAATATTTTTAATATGTCACAGACACTTGGCAATTAAAGTGCCTACTGATGTCAGAAGCATCTCCTGTGGCACTTCTGCTTTATGCTATCCAGGAAAAAAATCCCAAGTTCTCATGCCTCACTGAAATTACTCCACACTGTTTTTAATTTTGATGATAGCTACTGAAAAATTTATGAATAAGCTTGTCTGCTATCAAAAGCTGCCTCGTGGAACTTTGTTATATGGAGGCTCCATCATGATAGGGAAATATGTATCATCTCATTTAGTTTTGGAGAATGTGTCTGCAGGAAGTCAGGCATAGTTAATGACTCTAAATAGGCAGCTCCAAAAGCATAGACTGTATTTATCTCTGCTGTGGACCCAGAGCAAGTAGCAGGACTCAATTCCCTGCCTTCCCACTCCATCCAAAATTCCTTATTAGCCCTGCCAACACAGCTCAGGTTTGAGCAGGGGGAGCATTAGTAGGGTTGAGTGTATAGTTGTGATTGATATGAATGCAGAGTCATCAGGAGCTCAGATCTTTCCAGCCACTGGAACTGAGACTGTGCCTTCTGTGATGTGTTTTGTATTTCTCTTGGGCAGAGGCTCTGAATGTGGGATCCCCCCCATAGTTCATATGGAAACTGTGCTCTTAATGCCTGAACCCTCTAGGAACAGCCCCACAATCTGCTCTGCACCACAGGTGAACCTCGAGTTAGGTGGGGATGAATGTTTTAACACAGACACCTCCAATAGCAGGCTGAATCTGAAAGCAAGTGTTACTGTGCTTCCAGAGCTTTGGTGTTTTTAGAGTAACCAGGCAAAAGATTTGGGTTTGGTATATTATTTATAAATGGGAAGCGAATGTACCAAGGGCAGTGGAAAGTAACAGAGTACTTTCATAGTCAACTGACTCTGACAAACAAATTGGCCAGCAGCACTTCATCACGCAGATCACCTTGTGCAGCACACACTGCTCTAAGGGCAAGTTTTGCCAGAAGTCAGTTGCAGTTTACTAATCAAAGTTCTCTGGATAGGTTGTGTGAAGTCTCTTGGGTTTTATTTTACTTTATTTAAGTTGAAAATGTCAAACAAAAGCACTTTATAACTCCCTTGATTGTGCTGTGTTGTTCTGCATGGGGGGATTTATTCATGCCTGGTTTATTGAATAGGATGGGAGTCAG
The DNA here is from genome assembly GCA_013398125.1 of Aegotheles bennettii. Taxonomy (NCBI): domain Eukaryota; kingdom Metazoa; phylum Chordata; class Aves; order Caprimulgiformes; family Aegothelidae; genus Aegotheles; species Aegotheles bennettii. The sequence goes on along the minus strand of VZRW01002369.1, from coordinate 499,374 downwards.
CACATCCAAGAAATCACAGATGAAGTAAGTGGAGGGGAATGTGCAGATATCTGTTGAAGGGTCAGCAAGGCTGGATGTGGAGGACAGTGCTTAGACTTTATTTCTGGGTTTTTTTGTTTTCTTCCATGTATTTACATACTTAGGGAGTGTTTTGGTCAGAGGAATGGAATAGGAAAGTGATTTGTTACTTTGAGAACGGTAGTTAGGAAAAAAACCCTTTCTCTTTTAATGTTGCTGGTTGATATAGCCTTTAGTAATTGTCAATGTGCTGGCCATACAATTAATTCCTGTGTAACTATGAATTTAAGGACCTAAGATTTTTCTTTAGCCATTGACCCAGCTTAGAGGGGAATAAACCCTGAAGTATTTCCATCTCGAGCCTTCCCAGCTGTCAAGCCTGGGCTCCTGAGTTGAATTTATGATGCCACTTGTAAGCATTTTCCCATGTCTGCAGCATCCTGCCTGCACTGGAGCGATTCTGTCCAGGCTGCCTTGGATATGCACCCAACATATCAGTAATGCATATTGCTAAGCTGGGCTGGCACTTTGAAAAAGATTGTTGATCAGGGGCACAGAACAGAAGTGCTTTAAAAAGCCTAACTTCTTAAAGCCCTGAAAAGCCTGCTCACTCCTCATAAACACAGATTAAAGAGGTGGAAAGAGGCCAAAGGAAACAGATAAAGCAGTAAATATTGTAAGAAGAGGAGGAAGATATGAACACATAGCTGGGGTATGATCCAGCTTCTAAGAGATCTGGGCTCAAGGAATTTGGATGGTGTAGTAAGGATATCTTTTGCTGCTGGCTTTCTGCAACAGCATCACAGTAATCATACTGAGAATTATGACTTCGGTTCTTAGGAGTGCACCCATGCATATGTTATCATGAATAGGAAACAAGTAAATATGTGTGTGTATGTATATATACACACATTACAAATATTGCAAAATCTGTGATCTCTTCCTGACTCTGTTTTATAACACAAACTGAGTTTTCTTATCTCATGCTTTCTCTTTATAAATTTTGTCCTACCCGCTCACATAACTGCTTCTTAAAAATCTACATGCCTTTGTTTTGACAGGGTTTAACATCCCCCAAAGGGTTATAAGCATTCATGTGTAAAAGGGAATGAACAGTTCCTTTCTGTACCAAGAGTGACCCAAAATGCACATCTTCACTCCAAAGAACAATTCTTGATCCTCTGAGTGACTAACCATGTCAGCGAGCTGTTATATCAAAGTTTAATTGAATTATTCCTGCAAGGTTAATGTGTTAGTGCATAGGGTCATTTTTAATTATTTTGGTTTCATTTCAACAGAATGGAACAGATAGAAATCAAATGGTTTGGGGAGAAAGAGAATGGAAAGGGAAGGCATTAGGACATATACAGTGAACTGGTCTTGCTCCTTTGGTTTTATGCCTCTCTTTCATTATCTCTTCATGTAGCATCACATCTGCATTCAATGGAAAATTAAAATCTTTCTTGCACAAAATACTCTGGTGCAAAAGGCAGTACTAGATGAGCCAAGCACTGAGTGCTGATGCATCAGAATTGAAGATTTTGCTATATATGTGTTACATTATACATTTAATATATATGCAGATATTATAAACTGGAATTAATCTCTTTCTCATACAACAAAACACGTAGTTTGATGGTAGGTGAAGAATTAGCATCCATTCTCATGATTATAATCTCATGATTGTGCTTTATTAGTGAGATGCTGAGCAAATAAAGACAGCTTACTCACTGTATTACTGAATACTTAAAGGGAAATCTCAGGATTCCGTTTGCATTTCTAGAGCTGGAAATGGCTACTCACTACTTTTTTCCCTTTGAGAGTCAGTAGAAAAGTATGGTGTAAGGGAACAGTAAAGAAGTCATTCATGTGCCTTCCATGAACAATACCTGTGACAGATGAGTTTGCACTTAGGCTGGAATGATCACTGGGGTTTAGGTATTTGCATTTGTGCCTGAAAAGATAAACTGCCTGCGCTGGTTCTTACAGCAAATGCAGCCGTATTTATCCAGGAAAAATGTGAACTGTAATGAACTCAAGATGTGATCTAACTGAATCTCAAATTTTATACTGAAATAACTGAGAACCTGCTCAGTCAACCCCTTGCATCTATGACTATCAATTGGAAAGAAAATTGCTCTTAATTCTACCTGAAATGCAAAGCTTTGGAAAGTTGAATTGATGCATATCTGGGAATTACTCCTGACTTGCATTAACCTGGCTGATGACAGTTTTCCATTGTCTGAATTTGTTGATATTTTTGTTTGTTAGTTTTGCACTGAAATAAGAAATGGGTGTTTATTTCCATAGAAATCAGTGGAGCCTCCTCTGATTTATACTGACACCAGTACTGTGCTCACTGCATGGCTGTGTTTAACCCTGTTTAGTGTTTGTGCTCTCCTAACTTACCAAAATAACTACGTTTAGTGAAGGGCTTACTGTATCATTTAGGAGTCTTAAATGAAACACATGGTGCTTGCTGGGAGTGTGAATGAGCAGGGCACACTGCATCTCCTGTGTTGTGAGAGTGCCAGAATGCTGGGCTATTTTGGGATGAGGTAACAGACAGAATTAATGTGGTCTCTGACAGGAACCAGTCCAGGGTTTTTGTATTATTTGTTCTATGGATGAGGATAAGGCTCTTTGTTTTGTCTTTAAAACTGTCACACCCTGTCCAGATATTGATATTAGGAGATGTCTTAGCAGTCACAAGATGGATTTCATGAAAATTGGATGTCATCTCCTTCACTGAATAGCCAACTGGTGCAGAGAGCCTAAGTGAGTTGGTGAATCTGCCTCCAGAGAGGGTTTGATTTAAATTAGTGGATAAAATTGATACTTTTTCAGAACATCTGTTCCTGCTTCTAGACTCTTGATAGTGATGGTAACAATATCAAGTGCAGCTATCCAGTTTTTTCTTGCCCATGTTTTCTAAATCTTGGCTATTGGTGTTGTTTACCATTGTTAATCGCTCTCTCTGCTTTTCTTCTCCCTTTTATGGGCTTGTGTTTTTAGACATCATTAGACTTTGTTTATGCAGATATTCTGTAAGCAGCTGTGTTAGTTGTTTTGGTAAGTTCAAGACTTTGTGTTGTGGTGGGCTTCTAATGTTCAGTAACATCTTAAATCAGACAGACCAAAGGAAAAAAAGCATAGAAGGCAATGAGAAGCCAGCCCACATCCGTGTCTAGGTAAACAAAAAATATGATGAGAACCAGATTAGAAGTCTCCAATGACTGATATGCAGCTTTCCTTCTGAATTACTGCCAAAAAGTTCATTTATAAATACATTAAACAAAATGTGCACTTGGTGGTGTCTAACTTATAATCTTTGATCATAATGAAAATTGACCTTTTATTTCTACGCCTTGTCTTCTGTACCACAGCTATATTTTATTCATGGCAGTGCTCTGCTCTCACACATTAAGTTCTTACCTTCATGAATAGCCTTTTCAGAGGTAACTTGACCAACATTATACTTACAAGAAATCAAAAGCTAGATTTAAAGGGTTATTTTTTGACAATAAATCACATCTGAGCTTTATAAAAATGGTGGGAGATTTTCCCTCATTCTACAGTGTGTAAGTTGACACCTAATGATGTCTAATACCAGATAAGCAGAGGAGAGGTAATGCTGGGGTTTGATGGTACTGTCCATCTTGCTGCATCCCATGCTGGTGTCAGCTGAATTCACATATGGGAATGGGTTTGTCAGCTTGGCATCCTTCAGCATAGAACCTGTAAAGACCACAAAAGGTGATTGAAAGACAAAGCAGAGCAGAGCTTTCTGAAGCATACAGCTGGATGACAGGTAGACTTTAAGTGCCAAAAATGTAAGAATTTGTTTTTCACAGGGAGGGTGCACAGAGTTGTAATACTGATGCCACTTAAAAAACACCTGGTTTAAACTTGTGTGTGTGTGTGTGTGTGCACGTGCAATTGAAAGTATCTTGTTATTACTACAATCACATTTTATTAAAAAAATAAATAAATTTCTTTTCCTTGGGTTTTTGATAGCTGGCTTTTCAACCAGCCAAGGCATGAAAATGTTCTAAAAATGTGCTCCTGTCATACCCCACATTCGCCAATGTCACCGCTGGCACCTCTGACAGCCCTGGGAAGGCAGCCTCCAGCATTTCTAATACTGTTGATTATGCTCTGCACAAACTGATGGAGTGATAGAGGCAGAGATGAAAGAGTCAGCAGGTTATCAGGAGTAGGGTTCCCAGCGCTGGAGCAGCTGCGATCTGAGTTTGTGTTTTCAGTAGAAAACTTACAGTGCTTGTAAATAAGTCTGCTGGAGGATTCTTATGCATAACCACAGTAGATACATGCTGCTGCCAGCGTGTGTGTTCAGTTCCTTGAACTCACTGGAAGTTACTGAGAATCAGCAGCAAGGGGCATTCCTTAGTTTTTCCATTTCAAGAGCAGGACTTGATGCAATCAGGTAGAACATAAACATTCTTTGATGTAGTCGGTATTTGTGGCCCTGTGTTCCCCTCAGGAGAAGATGGGTTTTATTTATTAACTTTTTGAAATGTTGAAACTTGTAAATTTAGTTTTGGACTTCAGGTTCCTGTTGTTGCTTTGTGCACACCTGAATGAGCAGCTGATAGTTCTGAGAAGCAGCAAATATATCCTTACAATTGCATTCAGGTATGCTTTCTGTCAATAACCAGTCTCCCAAAGACAAGATGGATATGCTTATTAAAGTGATCCTGATAGGCAATATTAAAGACCTTATATTTAAACAAGAGCACTTGCAGTCACACAAAACCATGTTAAAAGGCCCATGGCCCTTCACGTTTCTTGGCATAAACCACTGTCAAGGCAAGTTTTCCTTATTTTCTAGTTATCCATAGTAGCTGCCCAGGATGCTTTCAAATGCCTGGTAGACACCTTTCCTGATAAAAGGGGATGGGATGAATTGTATCACGAGCTCAGTCCAAAGCAGTGGTTCCTCTGTTCCTCTGTGCAAAAACAGCTTGACAGTAGATGTTGCCAAGAAAGTTGCCAAGGCAGTCCTTCTGCATTTGAGGACTGCTCGCTGCTCTGGGAAGAATTTATTGGCCTTTTAACAGCTGTGTGTAGTGCACTCAGAGGATGAATAAACAGTAATGAATTGGAGCAGCTCATGCTTTATTTATTTATTTTTGATAGTGGAATTGGTAAGTAGTTTTGAATTATCTGGGCTGCTTCTGGTCCTTGCAGTGGGTAACTACCTCCTAGGCTTGCTATTGTTCATACAGTACTCTGTCCATCTGCATTTCACCTGGGGAAATCCACACTATGAGCTGGGAACAGCTTTGCTGGCTTTGGTAGAGGGGGAAGGTATAAAGTCTCGGTATTTCCAGAGCAGAGCTGGCAGCAGAGCTGGCAGATTGTGGTTGTTGCTGAGTTTCTTGTTTTACTGCTGTCTTGTGCTAGTGACACAGTGTTCCATGGGTAGGAAATGTCAGCTTCATGGATGAGCCATCCAAACAGTGTCGGTTCTCTCAGCAGGATGAGATCCTGGCTGAGAGGAGTAACTGCCTGTATGCAGATCTCTATCCTGGACCCAGAGAAAGAGAGGGAGGAAATACCATCCTGCCTTTTCCTTCCTGTTAACTCTTTTTTCCCATCTTTTCAAATACAATTCTCTGTAGGTACTATTACCCATACACATGTAAATCTTTATCTTACTGAGCTTTCTAAACCAGGTGCACACATGTCAACCACAACAGCAAAAGCAGATGGTGTAAGTTGCTGAGGTCCCCTGGTACTCTGGAAGATAAGATATTATTCTGAATATCCTGGCTAATTATACTGTATGCTATTGCATTTTATCTGTCTGTGTTTTCCCTTTCTTTTGTTTGAGGAGGCTGTATATTTTTTAATAACAACTTCTAAATGAAAGGTGGCTTGCTGTGTTCTTAGAGCCAAGCACAACCAGAATTCTCGCCTTTCCATGGCAGTTGAAGTTTAATATGCAGAAACACTTGAAGCTTGGGTAGATACTAGCTTTAGTTGAAGATTTTGACAAAAAGGGTGTGTTTAAAGCTGGTTGAAATGTACAAGTGTTTCTCTATTGGAAATTCTGTTTCAATATTTGTATTAAATAAAACCAGATATCATTTACGGGCAGCCCAAGAGAAAAATAGAAAATATACTTTTTTTTCTCTGAATATGTTCCTCTTAGGAGCCTTTCATTACTAGTTGAACTGCTATTGCTAGTCCATATAGTTCCCATAAGTTTAGTAAGAGGGGCTGCATTCCTGGAAAAGAGAGGATTTGTTTCTTTGTCTTAGGATAAGCAGAGGTAGGATGTGCAGTAACTCTGCAAACAAGGAACTGCTGTTCTCCAGCTGAGCTGTGTTGAGGGTGCACAGGTGTTTTCCACCCATGGCAGTGGTGAAGTAGAGGCAGCTGTGCGCACGGAGCCACCCAATGGGGTTAAAACACTGAATTCTCTTAGTGGGGGGAGACTGAGGGGAGTTGATGCAGCTCAGCTGATGAATGGTAACTGGTGAAGCCAGAGCACTTCAGCTGTTTGTGATCGTCTGTTCAGGCCCTAGATAACACCACTCCCAGAGCAGGATAAGCTCTTTGTTTGGGTTCCCCAGCAGAGGAGAGGAGGATAGTTAAATAGCTGAATAGTGAGGTAGAGCTGTTCTAGCTACTCATGTAGTGACAGACAGTGCAATTAAAAATCAGGAAGATACTTAGACTATGTTTTGGGTTTTTTTCTGATTCAGAACTTGGCTGTAGCTGTGAAGTCAGAGAAGCTAAGCATGGCTTTTTGGAATGGGACAGGGACACCAGCTTGCTCTATGCAAGAAATGTGTCCCATGCACACATGGAGTCAGTTATCTGAAAAATAACAGGTTGGGTTTGGTGCTTGTAACACCAAGAAACCTGGGAGAATCCAGGGCTGTGACACAGCTCTCAGCTTTGTCTGGAATTCCTCAATGTTTGATTATAGCTGCACAAAGACCAGGATCCAGCTCAAGGGGGCTGACCTGTTGTTTGGCTGAGTCAGAGAAGTGGAAAAAATGAAGTCAAGATAATAAAACTACAGTGTGACAATTCCTTCCCACTGCTTTTGTTCCACAGGACATCATTAAACCTTAAAGGTAAGGCAGACATTGTAACCCTTTCTTCCTGTGTCCTGAAAAGTAGCGGCTGTATTTAGAAAAGCAACTCTGTTCCCTGTGTTTTTAATGAGACTTTTGAAAATGTACTTAAGAACTTACCATCTCCCAGGAGTTAAATGATATTAATGTTGGTATTTCTCTTATTAATAAATTGCAGGAAAGGAGCAAAACTTTCCACTGTAAAACAGGAGCCAACAACTCCTCCTCTTTCTCTCTGCTCTAGCTTTCAGCACAGAGAAGCTACTACGTGCTGCAGGTGTGACCCCAGAGAGATAAGGGATTTCACTGGAGCATGGCTTTCATTCTATCCTTCCACAGTGATCTAACAGAGTTTGTTTAATAACATTCCTTTTGTTCTGGCAGATTATTATGGGCTAGCCCAGATAGCATCACAAATTTGCTCCTTTCTGATAACAGGATCTTATCAGGGCTTCAGCAGTGTGTAGCGTTTTACAGGATATGGCTTTAATTAAAATGACAGTATGGGACAGCTGAGGTTAGATCCCCTAGTTTGGCATCTTTGTAATATCAGACTGGAAAGAGACAGAGTAATAAAGGTCTGGTATGAGGGAAGGCAGAGAACTATTTTGCTGACATATTAATTACCTATTGGCTGGAGTTACTGCTCTTGGAAGTTCCAAGGTAAACTCTCCGTGAAGGCATATAGTGGCTGAGGACTCTGCTGATGCCCCATGCAGAGTCAAAGCTCCAACTTCCTGAGAGTTCACATACCAGAATTCACAAATCATGGTAACCCCCAGCCAGGCAAAGATTCCCTATCTTTCTACTACTTAATGCTGCTGGTAGAGAAATTGGGCAAGGGATAGTGAGTCCTGCCTCATCTGTAGCAAAAGGCTGGCTACCAAAAAATCTGTGATATACAGAGCTTCACCTCCTCTTCCCATCTGCCATCTCAAGAACTCTGCAGTATTTGTCCCTATTCACCAATTCAGTTTCATGTTGCCTGTTCTCCCTCACCCTTTCCATCCAAGATCAATAGGAGACTGTGTTGTACTGGTGGTTACAGAACTTGCCCAGATCATGATAATATTGGTAGCTGATGAAGAAAGAGGAAATTTTTCAACCATTCCCCTATAGAAAAGGTTGGCTCACTGTAACCCCAGCTTTCTAATGAGCTAGGGCCCCCAGAATTTCTAGGAGACAAAGTGCTTGTGCAGGGCTTGATGTTAAACCTAATTTCCAAAGTTGCTAACTAGGTGCAGTCATCTCTAACTTCTGGAGGTTTTCAGTCTTTGAAGGTGCAGCTGTGACACAGCAATACATCAAAGCAGGCATCTACCTTTAAGCAAGTTGACATACTGAAAGTTTCTGAGTGCTAAGCATCTTCTGAATTGGAATTTCACTCTCTTAACACCATAACACAATCAGGACTAGTTATATGATGTCCTAAATAACAAGAGATGGCAATGGATGAAAAGGCAACAAAAAGCAGCTGACTTAAGGGAAAATAATTACTTTTACTCAGCAAGGCTGAAGTTAATATTTTTGAATCATTGAATTGCCTGATAAAAAGGCAACTCCTCCTAAGAAAAGGAATTTGTCTTATTAATCGTAGTGCTTTTCTTGCTTTGTTTTATTCCTTTGTATGTATTTTGTAGCTTTTAAGAGCTAAATGAAAGTGCTTTATATCCTGTCATTATTGGCTTTGAAATCAGAAGTTAAAGCAAATCTCACAATGTAGTTCTTTTCCTGAATTTATAAGGTTTAGTCCTTTGCTGTGTATCATGTTCTAAAAGCCTGATGTGATGTTCTGCTTTGGGCATATAATGGAATGCGCAGTAATTTGATTGGTTTTCATTTTTTTTTTTCATATCAAGGTCATGTCACTTGCACTGCAGATTTCCCTTACACAACACTGGAAGAATTGGTTTTATGTCTTACTCTGCAAAACTCCTGGATTTATTAAAATATATGTGTGTGTGTGTGTTTAACTGCATGTGAATACAAACTTCCTGTTAAAAAACATTTGTGTTCTGGTCCAGAAAGCACAAATAGGCTGATGTACTGAAGCACTGTAGACTTTCTGTTACTGCAAGAACTTCATTGCAAGTCACAGCTTTGCTTCTAATCAACGTGAAGTCTCCTGCTAATACTTGGCTAGAGTCACATTCCCAGCTAAAAATATAGTATCTGGCTTAGAAATGTGAAATGTCTTTTTATCTTATTTCATTACAACTACCCTTTAAATAATCAGTAATGACTATCCTTTAACCTTTAGTTCTTACTTGAGACAGCAGTTCTTAATATTATTTTATCTTAAGTGTTGAGGAAAGTAAGAATCTGTATTTCAAAGCAATTTACTTTTAGGTTTTTATGATATGATGTGTGCTTCTAATAACTTCATAATTATTGTTACCTGGTCTGTCATCTTCTGCCTCACTTCCTCACAAATCTTCTTTACAGCATGATCAGGGAATTGTCTGCTTCAGCTACTTGTTCATGGAGGCATAAAGAAGACTCAAAGCATGAAGTGCCCTGGCTGGAGGCTGAAGGAGAAGCTCCATGGTAAGTGCTATACATTTCAAAATTACGTATGTGCTCAGGTTTTTGTTGTGTGACATCTTTCGCAGTGAAAGGTCATATGTGAATTGATATGATCCAGTCCTCTTGTCTAGGTTGAAATACAATTTTCTGTGTCATAGTTGTTTTCTTACCTATTTGGGAGTTTTAATTCGCTTGCAAGAAACACTTCTGTAGACTCTGCTGCCTGATATAAAAGTGAAAGAAGAATTGTGTGATTAAAAGCATTCAATTCTAATTTTTTTGAAATGACAAACACATGGACTATGGGACAACAGGATCCAAATAATACCAAGGGTGAGTTTTATGTAATACTTAGTTCCTATATAGACATAAATTGCACCCAAATAAAACATAAAATGCGCATGCTTTAAATATTACAAATATATTGTAAGCAAAAGATTTCCTGCCAGCACGTGACAAGGGGGATGTATTTTCATTTACTAAAGCAGATGTAATTGTAAATCCTTAAGATACATTCAAGATTAGAGGAAATTTTTCTATTTTTATTAAGTTATCCTGGTAAAACACCAACACATGAACAAGGTCTTGGTAAGTAAAGCAAAAAACCCCTGCATTGCACTTGTTTCTTTTCAGAGCTCCGTAAGTTTTCCCTATAGCCAGAGAAAATTGCATTTCATCTTTCATAAGAGGCCACTTCCGCTCAGCTGCTGACTTCATGGTCTCTGGTGTGATTACTTATGACAGAGTTCATTGTATTTAGTTTGAGAACATAGTTAAGTCTTTAGTGCGTGACAGTCGATGGCTAGTCAATGTTACGGTGCCCACTGCTTCCCTCTGCTGCGGAGAACTGGAATTGCTTGGCTGACTTCCATGAATCTTGTCTTGCAGAGACAGGCTCCCATTCAGTGGCAGAGGATAGGGGTGGATTTGAGGGTGCACCTGTACAGCACAGTGTTGTAGTTTACTCCAAGCTGGGTGCTGCACCATATTCCAAACTATGTTGGCTGTCTCTTAACAGTTTTTCATTATCTTTTTTCCTTGAACGTATTGTTCATTACAATAGATGGCATTAGTGCATTGCTTGTCTACAAGGCACTGCAGTGAAGGTTTTCTTCCCTGTCACTTCTACACTGTTGGTGTGGAGATGACACTTCCCCTTTGTGGGAGAGGGAGAAAGCTAGGTCAGCCAGCAAGATGGGAGCTGCGACTTGTATGGGTGATCCTTGGTCTGTAGTGAGAGTGGGAATGAGAACCTGGGGCAGAGGGGCTGAAAAGTGCTTACATTCACAGCCAGTGTCAAACTTCACCTGCAGTTTAAAGGATTGCAGATGAATTTTCTTTCATTACAGAGTTTTTTAGCTCTGCTGTGCATTTAAAAACTGGATAAAAAAAATACGAATATATGAGAATGCACTGAAGTTAAACACAGAAATAAGTGATTGATGAGTATGCGTCTGTTATCAGAGGGTACCAAATGGGAGAAGCTGTTATCTGAACAGCTTCTCTCTCGGGAATTTCCTTTTAACTCAGGAGCTGGTTGCAATGGCTGTGTAGCTGCCATCTCTGCACAACTGCATCACTTGCTCAGTTGTGGCAAGTTCCTTAAATCTCCTGTCAGTGTTGTGACTGTACCTCATCCCTGCCACAGAACACTTGTTCATCTCATGGTGGAGTTACACAGATCCTTTGATGTGCTCTTTACTTAGTTCTTTTTTTAATCAACGCCTTTGAGATTCCCGAGTTTCTTTTTTTTTCTTCAAAATCCTCAAGCAACTGTAGCAGTGAGTGGCTGGGCAGTGGATCTGCACCCTTCTAGACATGTGCTGCACTACATTCAGGCAACTTGCTTCTCCAGCTCTGTGTATGTGACTGCTGAGCTGGAAGAGGGTAAAATCTTCCTGCCAAGACCTGTGTATCACAGTAGATCCTGGGTGGCTCCATGGCAGGGCATGCTACAGGGCAATTGTTTCTCTGTGACCGTGACCTCCACCTGGGAATATTTTATCAGGTTTTGTACATTCCTGCTGCAGTCCCCAGAGCAGGGCACAGGCTCTGCTGCCCCTCTGCAGCCTGGGAAACAGCCTCAGGGATGAGTATTTGGCAGCAGAAGTGCATGCACTCGCCTAACGGGCAGCATTCAGGGGGTGGCAAGAGGTTAGGAAGCAGACTTGATGAGAATGGTGGGAGCTGTCAATAATTGAGTTCTTTGCCTTCTAATCACATTGAATGGGGAGAGCAGCTCTGCCAGCTGTTTGGTACTTGATTGATAAACGTTGACTGACACTTCTCAGATAATGGTGTCATTTGCACCAAAGTGTGCTTCTGTTGTTTCTCTGCCTTGGAGCTGAAACAATGTTTTAGTAGTTCAGGAACTACTCAACTACTTGTTGTCTTTCATACCCCAGTCCATCAAACACTTGCATTTGATGATGTGTGACTAACTATGAATAACTCAGAACTCTGGTTACAAGGTGGGTGCCCTTTGCTTTTGCACTTCAGATTCAAATAAAAATAATAATGCAAAGAGTTCACTTCCCCCTTTCCCACGTGTTACTGAAAAGTCATTATTATGTGGCCACTTCAGAGACATAATTAGGGAACTTAATAATATGACACCTGCAGATTTCCAGTCCTGACAAAGTTGTACTTAATTAGGGTAAAAATAACCTCCCATTTCTCATGACTCACTGTGAGGCACTGGTTAGCAAAATGGGGAGGCAGGAACTGTGTGTGATTAGTCCAGATCAAAGCAGGGTGAAGTGTCCCTAATCAAGCCAAACATGTCTGCAATTTAAATGATTGGTCCTGCTTCAGCATCTTTCCCCAAGCACCTTGGACTCGCAGGAAGCATATGACAACATCCAGGCTAAAAGTGGGATTGTCTCATTAACCCTAATTTGGAGCATTAACCTCTTACCTTGCTAGTTAGTTGATGATCTTTCTTTGCCTGGTTCTAGATAAGAATTTTCTGATCTTTCCAGGTTGTGTTTGGTTTCTGGTTTGTTTGGGGGTATTTTGTTGGCTTTTTTTCCTTTGGGGGGACATGGGAAGAGTGAGGAGACGGTTCAGCTCCCAGTTATGAAGTTCCTTTATGTGTTTCTGTTCTTATGAGCTGTGATTCTCTCCACCTGCATTTCAAGACTGGACTGTAACCATGCATAGCCACTGAATATCTCTCAGCCTTCACTGGTTAATTGCCAGACGAAGGTCTGAGTGAACTCTGCATTTCAGTGCTGTGTAACTTTGGATGAAAAAAGGTGGCAATAACTTCCTGCTTGGTGAGAAGGCTCTGAATTTACTCAGTAACAGCCTTTTGAGACCAGCACTACCTCTGACTGAGACTGGAATAGCCAGGCATGTCACTCACTGTTTTTTTCTGTGCTGGCTGAACAGAAGCAGATTTGCCTGGTGTTCCTTGTCCCTTGCCCTCTGACTATGCTCTTGCTCACAGACAGTGGCATCCCTGCCTGCTCTGAACTGTTCAGCAATGTCTGCGGTGTTTTGAAGAATGTCTCAGATGGTCTCTTACTGCTTCCATGTGTAACCTCTTTTCTTTTTTTCTTAACCACAAATTACAAACAGCTAAGTGACTGAATTGCTTGTCTAATATCCTGTTGCTTTTCACTTTCTTTCTTTTGCTCTCAAAGCACACTTTCTAATCCATGCACATCTCATCCTTGCATCATCTATTTCTGGTTGTGCACCTCCCATTCCAAATAAAAGCTCAGACAGGAAGATCTGAGGCAGGATGCTAAACCTGGAATAGATACTTAGTGAGTGACTTTAAAGGATGGGGACTGCCAGTGATGTGTGCTTTCAATTTGCAGTGTGAGCTCTTTATACTGAGATTAGAGCATATTGAATGGCTGCCCTTTGCCTGTAATCCAGCTGCAGCCACAGCAAAAATGCCTGGTTGTGTGGCAAGTGAATGTGGGTGGGGTCAGAGCATTAATTTATGTGGGGAAATCTAAAAGGGCATGGAAGTAAAATAATAATTAATGCTGAAGTAGGAATTCTTCTTTGCCCAATTGGAGGAAATGCTGCAGGTAAAATTTCAAGTGCAGCTGATTTCTCCAAATCACAAATTGAGTGAATTGGGTATTAAGATTATGACATTTTCTAAATGCCTGGGTCTTTTTAAAATCGATTAGTGAAGTTCAAGAGTTCATCACCCCTTTGGCATGTTAATGTACATTTTCCTATTCTGATGCACAGCCAAACACTTCAGCATTTTACTTTTTATCAGATTACCTTTGCTCTGTGGTGTCTGTTGGTTTTTGGAATGAGTAAACATAGGAAAATACAAATAGCTGTATTTCATCCTAAATGAATCCATTTAAAAATAACATAGATTTTAATTCATCAGAAATGATGGCTTAGGACAGCTCAAATGGTGACTTCATTTTAAAGCATGAGGGTTGGATTTTTTTAAAGAAACATCATGGGCTTTTTTTAAGGTGGGATGTGGCTTTGTTTTTTCCATCATTGAGGGAGGCTAAAGTTTATCCTTTGGAATAAAAGGGTTTATATATTTATTTTTTTGAATAGTGCAGAAATCCTGAGATGCTCTCAACTAAGTCTTGCTAAGCTTTAGAAAAGTAGATGAGAGCTTTCTGACAGGAAATCTAAATAATATATTCAGATACGTGTGTAGATAGAGCCAATTATTCAGCCACTAGATGTCCTGATTTTGTTCTGAGAGAGCCCTGTAGAATAGCAGGAGACAGCTACAGACTGCCATAAACTTGAGGGCGAAGGGAAAAACAGGCAGATTTCAGCTGTGTTTCTGCACATTCAGATGTTTTGTGGAATGCTACACTCATCCATTACCTCTGCATGTTTGGTGCATAAGAATGGCTTTGCTGGGCAGACTCTTACTGGTTCCTCTGCCCTGTGACCTGTCCCCGAGAGGAGCACTGGGTGCTTAGGCAAAGCCTCACACTTCTGGTGCTCTCAGCCTTCAGCTGTTGATGTGTGGGTTCTTCCTGAACTGGAGGTTGCTTACATAATGGTTTCAATATTGACTGATGTGCTTATTGCCCATGAGTTTGGCTAATTCCTTCTGAGCCCTGCTCTTGTGTCCTTGGGGATTGGTTTATAAAACATTCATATATAGGACTGTGATAAAGATCTCCACAACTGAAAATGTGTTGGGCTGGAGTCAGTGTTCAGTAATGACCTAGAGCACCTCTGTAGGGTACAGCAAGAGCTCCTTTTACATTGGGGCCCCACTGGCAAAGTGTGTTGAAAACTCAAAATCTGAATTTTTTATGTTGCACTTGAGAAGAGACTGAAAGCACCTTTGCAAACTCAGCTGGAACGTTCCCCTGTGCGTCCAGGGGGGAGGAGGTGACTTTTTAAAAAAATTCCCTCCTCCCTTCAGGCTGTAGCTGCATGGCTTATTGAAAATTATGAGAGTATTTCCATGCTCTAGCAAGAAAAAATTACTTCATAGTTTTAAAGAAGTGTGTGATTAATGAATGAGTGTGGTTTTAGCAACCAGCTCAATGGCACAGTACGAGATGTAGCCTAAGATGTAGAGCTGTGGGGAAAAACATGCTCAGGAGTATCTGAGGTGGTAACAGAGCTGGAGATGAGAGCTGAGGCTTTGGGTTGCAGATTCCTTCTGGCCCTCCCAGAGGCACTCTCCTCCTGTCTGGGTATGTGGCTGCTGTGATCAAGGTGGTACAGAAAGTTGCTTTGTGGTTTTTTGTTTCTCCTTTTTGATTTCTGTTTAGTGTCTTCTTTCCAGCAGCTGCATCAAACTTCAGAATTTCAGATCCTAGGAAATCTGGAGTCCCAGGTGTGGAGTATGGACTCTGTCAGAAAACGAATATTGCTCCTTGTACAGTTTAACCCTTGAAATTCTGGGGAGAACAAATGTCTTCCTTGAAGAAGCATTTTCAGCTTCTCCATTAATTTTTTGCCATTAATGCCATTGATCCTCGTTGGCTGGGTTCCTGTCTTCTCATTCATTCCTGCTCACACCCTGATTTCAGAGGTGGGTTCTTGCTTTCCCTGTGACTTTCCTCTTGTTAAACAGCCTCCATTCATAGAAATATGGTGGCACATTGGTCTGACAGAGCATACATAGAGCTTTGCTCTGGAAGATGCTGTACATAATCAGTGTGCATCAGTGCTTAAAGAATGTATAATGTCATCTGTAGCTGCATTTCACCAGCTCAGAAACTGCTGTGTACTTCCCCCGCCCTGAGATTTCATCTTTGTGGAATATTCTGCTTATTTCTATTTCCAAGTGCACAGATTGAAGTTACCAGCTGTTGCCCTTTTTTCTACTTTTGCTCTCTTCTTCCCCATCACAATCGCATTATAAACAGAGAATGTGATATTTTTATCTAAAGCACCAAACACTGACTCAGTGGCATAGGCAAAAATAGATAATTAGTTGGGCTTGAAGCAGAAGTGGCTGTACGCACGTCCTAGAAAACAGGGCTGTGTTGCTGACATGCTAAGACTTTAAAGGGAGAATGCTGGATGCTCTGACATGTAAAAACTTTCCTGTGTAGCTTCACTCTTCTGTTCCTCGGTGGGTTGGAGTTGGGTTTGGGGGGGGTTTTTTGATATTTTTTTTCCCTTGGAACCCATTGAAAGTGGGGAATGACCTAAAAGACTGGAAGAAAATGTATTTTTTATGTATTTGCTCTCTGCCATTGCAGCTCTGCTCCTCATTGTGAGCTGAGGTCTAGTGAACACAGGATGGAAAGGGAATAAGAGATCTTCTGATGCTATGTTCTCAGATATTGATTTTTTTTCTCTTAAAATTCTGTTTACCAATTCCTTTTGCTTTAATTATTTGTTTCCTCCTGAAAACAGTACAAAGCTGGCCTGCAGGAGGACTGACTGACACACCTGGTTCTTCTGGATATGTTACTAATGCTGCTGGTGAAAATCACCTGGTGAAAATGGAGTGTATTTCCACAAGAAAAGGGAAAGAGAGAACAAACACAGTATTTCAGGGGTATTTTGTAATATCTTGCATAGGAATATACCATGTTTGACTTCCACAAGGATAATTCTCTTCCAGTTGCAATGATAGAAACACATCTGCTGCTTAGCTCTTGTCAGGATCTCGTGGTGAGATTCTTCATAAGGCTCAAATCCCACTTTGCCCCTTTTTCTGCTCTGTTCCTGCAGGTTCTGTACCCCCCTGGAAGCACAGACACCCCAGGGGGCACTGGGGTTTTTTTTTCCTCTGCCCACTGAGCCCTGCAGTGCAGGATCTGACCCTTGCTCTGATCCCTGAGGCCTCGTGTGTTGGCCATGGGTGGGGATGGAGTTTGGGGCAGAGCTGGGTGTTAAAGCTGCTCCTTTAGCAACTCATCTTTTCTTCAGGTGCTGCCTTTGTTTTCCAGTTTCTTGTTGAACAAATCCATTCAGAACAGATTTTTTTGCCTTATAAATTGCTGGGATGTGTCAAGTTCCTCATCAAATACAATAAAAATGTTTATGAGCAATTAGCTGGGGGGAAGGGGGAGCGAGACAGTGCCACTCCTGGCAAGAGAAGGAATTTTTGATCACAGAGCCATGCAATATTAATAAAGCCGGCCCGAGCTGTGTTTGCTTTGGGTGCGGGGATGCCTGTTGGGCTTTTTCCTCGCGTTCCTGTTCACAGCAGTACTTTTTCATTATTATTTTTTAGGGGTTTGTGCCTAAATGTGTGAATTTCTCAGGGCCCGAGGGAGGGTG